>SJYX01019916.1:100512-161893 GCA_006410675.1 Oreotragus oreotragus
GAAGAGTTGACTCATTGGAAAAGACTCTGATGCTGGGAGGGATTGGGGGCAGGAGGAGAAGGGGACGACAGAGGATGAGATGGCTGGATGGCATCACGGACTCAATGGACGTGAGTCTGAGTGAACTCCAGGAGTTGGTGATGGACAGGGAGGCCTGGCGTGCTGCAATTCATGGGGTCACAAAGAGTCAGACACGACTGAGCAACTGAACTGAACTGAACTGATGAACCTGACAGGGAGACCATGGGTTGGCATGATAATTTGTTACTCACTCAACAGTCTTAGGTATGAATGAAAGTCTCTGAAGTGCAATTTTGAATTAAAGTGTGAATGACAAAGTGACTTCCTTGTTAGGTTATTGTGCACCTCACATGAGCTGAAACACACAAATGGTTATCAGAACACCTGCCTGCTGCATATTATTTCACTAATAAAATTTGGTTCTACAATAATGACCAGAAGAAAAGAAAAGGAAGTATTTGAAAGTCTAACAGTGGGCTTGATAACATTTAGGAGAGATGGACAGGGAAGGGGGTTAGTTAGAGGTGACACCAAATTTTCTGAACCAGAATAAGCAAGATGGTGATGCTGTCATTAAATTTAACTAAGCTCAGTCAGTTTTTTTCATGTTGAATTTAGTTGAATGAGAGTCGAAAATTGAAATAAACTTGGGAAGAAACTACACTTAAATGTTCTTTGCTTCAAAACAGTAGTAGAGTCAATGCCTGTTGAATGAATGTATAAATTCAGGGCTATCACTAAATACCTCTTGTTGGCTCCTTGTAGACTTTGTCCTAATTCCCACATACAAGCTTAGTCCAAAAGATCTGAAGAAGGAGATCTCTTAACCCAAAAGATGTAACTCCTCCAACTGTGGTTGTGAAAGAGTCAGGCACTTTGATGATGCTGTTAAAGTGCTGCACTCAATACACCAGCAAAATTGGAAAACTTAGCAGTGGCCACAGGACTGGAAAAGGTCAGTTTTCATTCCAATCCCAAAGAAAGGCAATGCCAAAGAATGCTCAAACTACTGCACAATTGCACTCATCTCACATGCTAGCAAAGTAATGTTCAAAATTCTCCAAGCCAGGCTTCAACAGTATGTGAACCATGAGCTTCTGGATGTTCAAGCTGGATTTAGAAAATGCAGGGGAACCAGAGGTCAAATTGCTAACATCTGTTGGATCATCAAAAAAAGAAAGAAGAGTTTCAGAAAAACATCTACTGCTGCTTTATCGACTACGCCAAAGTCTCTGACTGTGTGGATCAGAACAAAATGTGGAAAATTCTTAGAGAGAATTTTCCCAGGTGGTGGGAATACCAGACCACCTGACCTGCCTCCTGAGAAATCGGTATGCAGGCCAAGAAGAAACAGTTAGAACCAGACATGGAACAAGAGACTGGTTCCAAATTGGGAAAGGTATATGTCAAGGCTGTATACTGTCACCTTGCTTATTTAACTTATATGCAGAGCACATCATGCAAAATGTCAGGCTGGATGAACCACAAGCTGGAATCAAGATTTCCAGGAGAAATATCAATAACCTCAGATATACAGATGACACCACCCTTATGTCATAAGCGAAGAAGAACTAAAGGGCCTCTTGATGAAAGTGAAAGAGAGTGAAAAAGTTGGCTTAAAACTCAGCATTCAAAAAACTAAGATCATGGCATCTAGTCCCATCAATTCATGGCATCTGGTCCCATCACTTCATGGCAAATAGATAGGGAAACAATGCAAACAGTGACAGACTATTTGGGGGAGGCTCCAAAATCACTTCAGATGGTGACTGCAGCCATGAAATTAAAAGACACTTGCTCCTTGAAAGAAAAGCTATGACCAACCTAGATAGTATATTTAAAAACAGAGATACTACTTTGCCAACAAAGGTCCACCTAGTCAAAGCTATGGTTTTTCCATAGTAGTCATGTATGGATGTGAGAGTTGGACTCTAAAGAAAGCTGAGTGCTGAAGAATTGATGCTTTTGAACTGTGGTGTTGAAGAAGACTCTTGAGAGCCCCTTGGACTGCAAGGAGATCCAACCAGTCCATCCTAAAGGAAATCAGTCCTGAATATTCATTGGAAGGAATTGGAAGGACTGATGCTGAAGCGGAAGCTCCAATACTTTGGCCACCTGATGCGAAGAACTGACTCATTGGAAAAGACCTTGATGCTGGGAGGGATTGGGGGCAGGAGGAGAAGGGGATGACAGAGGATGAGATGGCTGGATGGCATCACTGACTCGATGGACGTGAGTCTGAGTGAACTCCGGGAGTTGGTGATGGACAGGGAGGCCTGGCGTGCTGCGATTTATGGGGTCGCAGAGAGTCTGACACGACTGAGCGACTGAACTGAACTGAATAATGTAAGGTTTGGGAAAAGGCACAAATAGACGATGTATGGAGGAAAGCGATCAGTTAAGGGAAGTAAAATAAATCTATATTTATGGAAACTTTTTATTGGATGTGGGTTTCAGCTTGGACACAGTCTCTCACATAAGATAAACCACAATCTAGTTTTATAGACCATAGGATAACCAATACAAAAGGAACATTATTGTTAATCCAAGTAAAGTCATGTTCTGTTTTTCATTCAGTTCAGTTGCTCAGTCGTGTCCGACTCTTTGCGACCCCATGAATCACAGCATGCCAGGCCTCCCTCTCCATCACCAACACCCAGAGTTCACTCAAATTCACATCCATTGAGTCGGTGATGCCATCCAGCCATCTCATCCTCTGTCGTCCCCCTCTCCTCCTGCCCCCAATCCCTCCCAGCATCAGGGTCTTTTCCAATGAGTCAACTCTTCGCACGAGGTAGCCAAAGTATTGGAGTTTCAGCTTTAGCATCAGTCCTTCTAAAGAACACCCAGAACTGATCTCCTTTAGAATGGACTGGTTGGATCTCCTTGTAGTCCAAGGAACTCTCAAGGGTCTTCAACACCACAGTTCAAAAGCATCAATTCTTCAGCACTCAGCTTTCTTCACAATCCAACTCTCACATCCATACATGACTACTGGAAAAACCATAGCCTTGACTAGACGGACCTTTGTTGGCAAAATAATGTCTCTGCTTTCAAATATGCTATCTAGGTTGGTCATAACTTTCCTTCCAAGGAGTAAGCATCTTTTAATTTCATGGCTGCAGTCACCATCTTCAGTGATTTTGGAGCCCCCAAAAGAAGTCTGACAATGTTTCTACTGTTTCCCCATCTATTTCCCATGAAGTGATGGGACCAGATACCATGATCTTAGTTTTCTGAATGTTGAGGTTTAAGCCAACTTTTTCACTCTCCTCTTTCACTTTCACCAAGAGGCTTTTTATCTGAAAGAGATGGGAATACCAGACCAGCTGACCTGCCTCTTAAGAAACCTCTATGCAGGTCAGGAAGCAACAGTTAGAACTGGACATGGAGCAACAGATTGGTTCCAAATAGGCAAAGGAGTACGTTAAGGCTGTATATTGTCACCCTGCTTATTTAACTTCTATGCAGAGTACATCATGAGAAATGCTGGGCTGGAAGAAACACAAGCTGGAATCAAGATTACCAGGAGAAATATCAATAACTTCAGATATGCAGATGACATCACCCTTATGGCAGAAAGTGAAGAAGAACTAAAAAGCCTTGCTTCTCATTAGATATTTACAATTTAAAGCTACATAGTCAAAATTGCTAAATATGCTTCTCCACTAATATTGTATTCTAGCATGGCTAAGAGCATGTTTTACTGCATGTTACTTTTACGTAAACATATAAATGTGCCCATGAAGAAATTTTTTTTTTTTCAATATAAATGAAAAGTGCAAGTTTGGTCATGATTTTTCACAAATACAAAATCACTGGATACATGACTCCGTTTTTTAGTAGTGGAAACCAGCTACCTATATCAGCAGATGAAGCTTCTATGTAAGATGTTTTATTTGAGTTGTAAATTAAACATTGTAAAATGCAACAAAATGGCACGTAGCCTGTCCTTTCGAGTTCACAAAGTTTGGGATCCTCACTTAGAATTCTGTCTGAGACATTCTCATGCACCACTACTATCTTTACCCACATTTAAGGAATTTCTGTGGTTGCTCTGGCATTTGTCTTTGTAACAGACTACGGACACAACTGAATGCACGGTAAATTAGGGGTAGAAGAGCAGTAAAGAATCTGCCTGCAATGCAGGAGACATGGCTTTGATCCCTGGGCTGGGAAGATCCCCTGGAGGAGGAAATAGCAACCCACTCCAGTACTCTTGCCCGGAGAATCCCACGGACAGAGGAGTCTGGAGGGCCACAGTCCATGTGGTCACAAAAGAGTCAGACACGACTTAGCCACTAAACAACACGGTAAATCGGAAAGAAGAGTATTTTACTTTGAGGTTGTTTTTAAATTTAAATGAATACATCAGCTCAAGGAAATTTAGTTTTGATAAACTAGAACTCCAAAACAACCCACCTCTCAGCTTTTCTGGATGGGGAATATTAAAATAACTAATATGGAAACAGGAGCTATGGTTCAAGCGAGGAGATAATCCCTATTTGGCCCACGTACTCTGATCATACCATTTTGTGAGTATAAAAATAATCTAATTAATTTGATTGACTTGAAATACTTGCTTTATTGCAAATCATAAAACCAGATGAAGAGTAAGATGAAACAACACTGGCAAGACCCTGAATACTTCAGATTCCTCAGCAAGGCGGGGAACAAAGGATTTATTTCTCCAACTCAAGGAAGATGAGATTAATTTCCCGGTCTTCCCATTAGTGGCTGTATATCTTTCTCATCCCCTCTCGATTCTTACTCAACTATTTGAGCTCCTCTATCACTAAACTCGTAATGTGTTCCCTGCCCAGCCTTCAAAGCCATGTTCACATTCACAGATAAAAGGCCTGGTGCACCGGCCGGGGTAGGACCGCCACAAGCCACCCTGCAGTGATGACATGAGCGCATGATAAACATTCTGACACAAAAACGCTCTTTTTTAGAAGTGGCCACCACTCCATAAGCAGACCTTTGTTGCTCTATCTGTGAATTAAAGGGTCGGTCCTCCCACTGAAAGGCCCTGGAGTCGACAGACCAACTACTCCAAGTTGCTGACACCACGAGACAGAACAAAGGATCAGTCCAAGTCTTGATCTCCCGGGTCGGCCTGGGCCAAGTTCAGCCCAGCCATCTATCAAGACCCTGGAATGTGCCGTGAGAAAATACCCATATTCTGCCAAGGGGAGAGCAGAGCTGAATCACTGACGTGCACAGGACCCTTGTCTGAGGGGCACGGGCAGCCTACATCCAGGCCTGCACTGTATAATGGGTAGATTTTCAGCAAGAGCTTGGAAGACAAATGATCCTTTTATCTGGCTTCTCCCCCTTGCAGTCAGAGTTTACGTTAAACCCACTTAGCTGTCTGGAGTGCAGCCTGCGGATTACCTGTTTGTATGAATCCAGTACATTACCTGGTCATGTGACTGGGAGAGATGGTGGGGGGGCTGCGGAGCGGAGGAGATTTTTGTCAAATTGGTTTTGCTTTGAAGGGATCTTCAGCGATTTCTGAAGCCTCACAAAGACACTGTGCGTTCTGGACTCCACACACAAAAAAAAGGATTAAAAGTGAACAATATACCAAGTAGAGACGGTTGTCTTGTATTTCTGGCAATTTTATTAGTTTAGGCTCACTCAGTTGCAAGCTTAATATCGGCCACTAATAAGGGCAAAGTCAGAAAGGGAATAAAAACCCAGTCCCCGTGACAGTCTTCCCAAGCTTGGGAGCTGAGCATCCAGTAGATTTTTGAGATAAGGCCTCATCAGCTAAAGTGAAGCAATCATCTTTGAACTAAAACCACAAGGCCCTAAGTCAGGTCGTGAAGACAGCTCTGCGAGGACAGGCGTCTCAAATGTTAACAAAGTTGAACTCAAATACCTAAAATGATTAATCAACCAAACTCATGTTGAGGTTAAAGCTTTTCTGTTTCTAAAATGCATTTGATTCCAAGAAGGAATTCTTTTCACAGCCACCCTGAGTGAAGCCTCAGCTTCAGCCTTAGAGGTTTGCTTTCTTTTTCTTCATTAATCTTGGTCTCAGCTGAGGACAGGTGGGGGGTTAAGATGAAAATGGAAGGATGTCAGAGAATTTAATTTTCAACCTCAGTACCAATGCCCAATACCAAATTATGTACTAAGTCTTATTAATAAAACTCTCTAGTGTCAAGACTTAAAGGTCTTCTTGGAGACATGACAGCAGCTGAACCAAACTGAATAGAATGTCAAGACCTGATCATCACTACCTTGAGGACCTACCACATAGGCTTTTTTTTTTCCGTTTTTTAAGGACCAAATGAGATAAATTCATGTGCAACTGGTTTGGGAAAAAAATCTGAAATATTATGATAAACTCATCCTTAGGTTGATTTCAGAGTGCATATCACTGACGTTGCTATTCAGTCACTCAGTTGTGCCTGACTCTTTGCGACCCCATGGACTGCAGCACACCAGGCTCCTCTGTCCTTCACTATCTCCCCAAGTTTGCTCAAAGTCATGTCCATGGAGTCAGTGATGCCATCCGACCATCTCATCCTCTTTCACCCCCTTCTCCTGCCTTCAATCTTTCCCAGCATCAGGATCTTTTCCAGCGAGCTGTTTTTTGACATCAGGTGGCCAAAGGATTAGAACTTCAACCGCATCATCAGTCCTTCCAAAAAATATTCAGGGTTGATTTCCTTTAGGATGGACTGGTTTGATCTCCTTGCTGTCCAAGGGACTCTCAAGAGNATCTTTCCCAGCATCAGGATCTTTTCCAGCGAGCTGTTTTTTGACATCAGGTGGCCAAAGGATTAGAACTTCAACTGCATCATCAGTCCTTCCAAAAAATATTCAGGGTTGATTTCCTTTAGGATGGACTGGTTTGATCTCCTTGCTGTCCAAGGGACTCTCAAGAGTTTTCCCCAGCACCACAATTCAAAAGCATCAATTCTTTGGTGATCAACCTTCTTCATGGCCCAACTCTCACATCTGTACATGACTATTGGACACTATAGCTTTGACTATGCAGAACTCGGTCAGCAAACTGATGTCTCTGCTTTTTAATACACTGACTAGGTTTGTCCTTCCGAGGAGCAAGCATCTTTTAATTTCACAGCTGAAATCACCATCCATAGTAATTTTGGAGCCCAGGGATATAAAGTCAGTCACTGCTTCCACTTTCTCTCCTTCTACTTGCCATGAAGTGATGGGACCAGATGCCATGATCTTAGTTTATAGGAATGTAAGTTGAATCTAAAATCTTGTTCTCCACTTCATTTCCAGTTTTCATCTCTTTCACAGACAAAGAAATCACTAGACTATTAACTGTATAATAGAAAAGTGAATTCTTCAGGACTTTCTGCCCTGGCTGCCAATCATATGTTATATAAGCTCTCAACCTGAAGCTATTTCTAATTGAGGCCATAAGCCCAAATTTGGCCAAGACAGGAGGCATTTAAGTAATTCAAGTTTAAAACTCAGGCCTCAATTTCAAATTGACAGAGACTGATAAAGTCAAAAGAACTGATGTTTTTGAACTGTGGTGCTGGATAAAACTCTTGAGAGTCCGCTGGATAGCAAAGAGATCAAACCAGTCAATCCTAAAAGAAATCAGTCCTGAATATTCATTGGAAGGACTATGTTGAAGCTGAAACTCCAATACTTTGGCCACCTGATGTGAAGAACTGACTCATTGGAAAAGACCCTGATGCTGGGAAATATTGCAGGCAGGAGGAGAAGGGGACAACAGAGGATGAGATGGTTGGATGGCATCACCGACTCAATGGACATGAATTTGAACAAGCTCCAGGAATTGGTGATGGACAGGGAGGCCTGGTGTGCTGCAGTCCATGAGGTCACAAAGAGTCAGACATGACTGAGCAACTGAACTGAACTGACAGATTATTTCCTCTTGCAAAATAATTGATTTTTTCCTAGCACTTGACAAATGCTCTAATTTACCATCTAATTTACAAAAACTGAATATTTCTAAACACAGACTTCATTAAAAAGTCTCTAAATATTCTTAGATATTTGTTCACATTAAGAAAGACCTACTAAGGCAGAAATAGAGACACAGACATAGAAAACAAATTTATGGACACCAAGGGGGGAAGGAGGGTGTAGGATGAACTGGAAGATTGGTACTAACATATATACACTGCTATTAACGTATAAAATTGATGGATAAGAGAGCCTACTGTACAGCACAGGGGACTCTACATGGTGCTCTATGGTGACCTAACAGGATGCAAATTTTGAAAAAAGATATATATATATATATATATACACACACATATAGCTGATTCACTTTGCTCTACAGAAGAAACTAAGACAACATCGTGAAGCAGCTATATGCCAATAAAAATTAATTTTAAAAAAGCAAAAACATAAAAAGACTTACTGATCTTGACACAGCTTTGATCATCCACAGTATGGTTTTTTTTTTTTTCAGCAGCGTTATTAGATATAAATTGTACATACGTAAAGTTCACTCATCTAAATGTATAGTATACTTTCTCAGGTGGCTCAGATGGTGAAGAATCTGCCTATAATACAGGAGACTCCGGTTTGATCCCTGGGTCAAAACGATCTCCTAGAAAAGGGCTTGGAATCCCACTCCAGTATTCCTGGAGAACTCCATGGACAGAGGAGCCTGGCAGGCTACCGTCCACGGGGTCGCAAAGAGTCAGAGATGACTGAAGCGACTTAGCATGCACACTTGCATGACTTATTAAAGATGAACAATGTGAACGAGAAATTGTATAAAGTTATTACCATTATTATTATTTTGCTGAGAGTGCACTTTTTCTTTAACACATTGACTGTAATCTTGTTAACATGTATTTTATCTCTGCCTGTTCTCACCTATGATTCTTACTTGTGATTCTCCATCTTCACCTGCATGTTACCTGAGCCATGACACACGCTTTTCAAAGATGTGTCTGGGGGTCAGGATGTTCCAGGTTCAGAAAGAAAAGGGAAGATTAATTGTGTATAGATACAGACAGATCTGTGTTGCTAGGGTGACTGGAGAAATAAGCACAATAAGGAGACTGTAAGAAAACAGTTTTATTTGTCCTTTTCATCCAAAGTCTAGTCCTTCCTATCAGATCAGCCAGTCCCACTGCTTTCAATTTTAATGAAGCACATTTTTTACAAGATTGTCTTAAAGGTTTCATATATAAAACATAATAATCAATCCCAACTGGAAAAACCGCAGACAACTTTAGAGTATGTTGTTCGTGCCTCCCTCGTAAAGTTCACTCATCTAAATGTATAGTATACTTTCTCAGGTGGCTCAGATGGTGAAGAATCTGCCTATAATACAGGAGACTCCGGTTTGATCCCTGGGTCAAAACGATCTCCTAGAAAAGGGCTTGGAATCCCACTCCAGTATTCCTGGAGAACCCCATGGACAGAGGAGCCTGGCAGGCTACCGTCCACGGGGTCGCAAAGAGTCAGAGATGACTGAAGCGACTTAGCATGCACACTTGCATGACTTATTAAAGATGAACAATGTGAACGAGAAATTGTATAAAGTTATTACCATTATTATTATTTTGCTGAGAGTGCACTTTTTCTTTAACACATTGACTGTAATCTTGTTAACATGTATTTTATCTCTGCCTGTTCTCACCTATGATTCTTACTTGTGATTCTCCATCTTCACCTGCATGTTACCTGAGCCATGACACACGCTTTTCAAAGATGTGTCTGGGGGTCAGGATGTTCCAGGTTCAGAAAGAAAAGGGAAGATTAATTGTGTATAGATACAGACAGATCTGTGTTGCTAGGGTGACTGGAGAAATAAGCACAATAAGGAGACTGTAAGAAAACAGTTTTATTTGTCCTTTTCATCCAAAGTCTAGTCCTTCCTATCAGATCAGCCAGTCCCACTGCTTTCAATTTTAATGAAGCACATTTTTTACAAGATTGTCTTAAAGGTTTCATATATAAAACATAATAATCAATCCCAACTGGAAAAACCGCAGACAACTTTAGAGTATGTTGTTCGTGCCTCCCCGGCACCCTAGTGTGCCTGGACCAGTGCTGAGCGCACAGCAGTTCCTCAATGAATGTTTTAGAAATGAACAACCTGAAGGTGAACAGAACAGCTGAGGCCGGAGGCTGGGACTGACTGCAAGTCTTCAGATCGAAAGAAGAGTCAAGCAGTCATAACAGAGTGTCAGAAAGACTTCTCTGAAGTCGGGGTTGAGGACAGACTCGGAGAAGAACAAGATAACAGTCGCAGTGCCTGACTCTGCACACAGAGGGGAGGCGGCTGGACCCCTTGCAGGAATTGAAGCAAAGAGGTGGAAGTTAGCAGGGAGCGGGGAGGGGCATCTGTGAGGCTGACTGACCCTCGGACGTGGAAGGTGAGCAGAAGGAGGGCACCAAACATGCGTCCAGGTGGCCCCTGCGGGCGCCTCTCACCTGGCTGGGAGCTTGCCTGGCTGGGGTTGGAGAAGAAATTAAGCTTGGCACTTACAGAGGATTCTGTCTGGATTATCACTCAGGGACCTGCAGCAGATCACAGAGGCCTGGGTTTCAGGGCAGGGGAATGGCCGGACCACACAAGACTGCAGGTCTCCAATACAAAGTAACAGTTTAAGCCTCTGGAGTGGATGAAATTTTCAGGAAGAGGGCAAAGGAGGAAAGAAGACCACGAATGGAGCCCTAGGGAACAACAAAATTAAAGGGCAGACAAAGCCCCTCAGCATCACTAGAAGGACAGTGTGATTCAGAGAATCCATCATTATTCATAAAGAGTCAACCATCTCCTGTCATGAGCTGAATTGTGTCCCCACAAAACATGTTGAAGTCCTAATGCTGGTTCTTCAGAACGTGCCTTTATTTGGGTGGAATGGGTTAAGATGAGGCCCTCCTGCAGTAGCGGGCCCCTAACCAGTCTGACTGGTGTCCTTACAAAAACACCACACAAAGAAGCAGGCATGTACACAGCAGAATGCCAAGAAGCCTGGAGTTACGCTAGCAGCAGCCAGGGAACGGCCAGGAGCTAGGAGAGAGATGCTTGCCTGCTGTTTTCCAATGGAGCACCACTGTGCAGACACCTCGACCTTGACCTTCCAGCCCTCGGAAGCCACTGGGTCTGTGGTACTTCCTTACGGCAGCCTCAGTGACCTGATACCACACCCCTGCTGCACAAAGAAGGTGCTGTTTCTCCACTCGGTTCCAGCCTCTCTCCCGCACCCTTCCTGGATCTCACTCCTGATTCTCAGAGGTTTCTGGGTGGGCAGACCATCCCCTTTACTCACCCAGAGCCTGAGAATCAAACTGTCTTGCTCATCTCGACCGCTTCAGACTTTGCCCTGCTCGAGGTACGCCAGGAGACACTGTGGCACCTCAAGTTCCTTGTTTTCTTTTTTCACATTTGCTCTTTGATTGGAGGACAATTCCTTAATAATGTTGTGTTGGTTCCTGCCATACAGCCAGGTAAATCAGCCACAATTATACATACATCCCTTCCCTCTTGAGCCTCCCTTTCCTCCCTCCAAACCCACCCCTCCAGGTCATCACAGTTCACTGAACTGGGCTCCCTGTGCCATACAGCAGCTTCTCACTAGCTAGCTGTTTTACACATATTAGCGTCTATGTGCGGGGAAGGCAATGGCACCCCACCCCAGTACTCTTGCCTGGAAAATCCAATGGACGGAGGAGCCTGGTAGGCTGCAGTCCATGGGGTCGCTAACAGTCGGACAGACTGAGCGACTTCACTTTCACTTTTCTCTTTCATGCATTGGAGAAGGAAATGGCAACCCACTCCAGTATTCTTGCCTGGAGAATCCCAGGGATGGGGGAGCCTGGTGGGCTGCCGTCTATGGGGTCACACAGAGTCGGACACGACTGAAGTGACTTAGCAGCAGCAGCAGCAGCGTCTACGTGTCGATGCTACTTTCTCCATTTGTCCCACTCTCTCCTTCCCCTCACTGTGTCTACAAGTCCATTCTCCACATCCCATCTTAAAATAGGGTGCTAAGATTGCAAGAGTGTTTTCAGCTTCAAGTTTCTACAAATAACTGGATGGAAATTAACCTGCAGAGAAGTGAGGACATGAGTCGATCCCCTCCCCCTTCTCACCACTAAACACCCCGAGCTTTTATCTGAGCAAAGAGAGAGAGACCCTCCTTTGACATTATCAGACAAATCCCCGTGATTCACCTGCCGTATTTTTAAGCCTTTCTTATAAGCCTCTAAGTCTTATAACTGCATTAACATTATTTTCCCTTCATCTTAAACCTGCCCCCCTTAAAGTTTCGAACGTTACTATGATTCAATGTTAGATATGGTGACTTAGAAAGTTGCATGTATCAGACCACGATTCAAATCATTCTCAGATTCATCCATGTTAATGCAAAGAGCAACTGCCTTTCCAAATATCTGATCAGACTCAGTAGATCCCAGACAAACACGGCTTTCCTAATACTTTACTGTTTCCGAAACTACACTGTTGCTGCTGTTCCGTCACGAAGTGGTGTCTGAGTCGAGCTGAGACTGTAGCTTACTGCAGGCTAGGTTCCTTTCTGATTCTGACTTGCTAGGAAATCTACTCTAAGAAAGACCTGTCTACCACTCTCTCTCTGTCTCTCTCACACACACAGACACACACTTTATGACCCAAGTTTAGGAAGTCGTAGACTTTTTGTTGACTCTGTATAAATCAATGGGATAAAATGCACACCATTTTTCTCCTGACTTCACCATAAGTGAACTTATGGTGCCATCGTGTGGTGAGATACAGAGATTCATTTTTATCTGTTACACCAGGCTCCCTAGACTTCAATCTGTGCCTTCAGCATCACCTCTTGTACCATCAATCTCTGTCCCTCCATAAAAGCACTGCCACGCCTGAGGGAGACATGTGTATCATTTGCACTTTTTGCATCGGACATTCAGCAGATGAGGTGCTTGCTTGCTGCTTCCTAGCAGGTCAGTTATGGGATTATCTGTGGGGTACTCTGATTGCAGCTTCACTTGCAAGGGTGCCTTTGATTACTGAGAGGTGTGAGTAAAGCTGAGTCCAGATATCTGCAGGCAAAAAATAACCATCTGGAATGGAGTTAGTGACTGGTTTTCTGCAGGTAAAAAGTGACGAAAACTGAAAGTGTTAGTCGCTGAGTCGTGTCTGACTCTTTGTGACCCCATGTACTGTAGCCCCACCAGGCTCCTCTGTGCATGGAATTCTCCAGGCAAGAGTACTGGAGTGAGGAGGCATTCCCTTCTCCAGGGGAATCTTCCCAACCCAGGGATCAAATTCATATCTCTTGCATTGACAGGTGGATTCTTTTGGTATATTTTCTAATTTATGCAACAAGAATCTGTCGAGAATGGCCCTAAACCTGGCTTTTTCACTTTAGTTTCCCATGGTTCCCCCTCCCTGGATCTTTTCCCATGGTCCCCTCACCCACAACATTCACACATCAAAGATGTGGAAGGAGAGACAGAATTTTAGCTCTGGCCTCAAAACAGAAGTGAATTTCCCATAATTCTCAGGTTAGATATGTACAGTAGGCTCTTAAACTAACATTCAAAAAATACAACCTTATTACAGAAAAACTGTGTTGAATGGACATTGTTAAAAATCATTATTTACTTCTGGAAGTTAGTTGATTTTATATTTTTCAAGCAGATATAACGATATTACCACTAGAGAGCACCATGGTTCTTCCTTAATCTAGATACATATGGGTTATAGTGATCCCTAATTTTAGGGATGATGTTAAATAATAACCATTATAATTTAAGCTGAATTTGGAAAATTCTTTTGCTCTGTTTTGGTCTTTGCCTAGTAACAATATCCAAAGGCACTTCAATTTTGGTTTTTAAAACAAAAATCAGCAGCCAACTTCTTTGAAACCAACGCCACTTGTCTTTAGTACAACACCTGCAACTATCTTGACCAAGCAAATACTAGCTATTCAAATGCCTTAAACACCCTCCAGATTCACAGAATGAAAATTCATGCCTTTGGAAGGCTTATATTCTAGAGGAAAGACTGAGACAATGAATGAAGATTTTAAAATAGGGTGCTAAGATTGCAAGAGTGTTTTCAGCTTCAAGTTTCTACAAATAACTGGATGGAAATTAACCTGCAGAGAAGTGAGGACATGAGTCGATCCCCTCCCCCTTCTCACCACTAAACACCCCGAGCTTTTATCTGAGCAAAGAGAGAGAGACCCTCCTTTGACATTATCAGACAAATCCCCGTGATTCACCTGCCGTATTTTTAAGCCTTTCTTATAAGCCTCTAAGTCTCATAACTGCATTAACATTATTTTCCCTTCATCTTAAACCTGCCCCCCTTAAAGTTTCGAACGTTACTATGATTCAATGTTAGATATGGTGACTTAGAAAGTTGCATGTATCAGACCACGATTCAAATCATTCTCAGATTCATCCATGTTAATGCAAAGAGCAACTGCCTTTCCAAATATCTGATCAGACTCAGTAGATCCCAGACAAACACGGCTTTCCTAATACTTTACTGTTTCCGAAACTACACTGTTGCTGCTGTTCCGTCACGAAGTGGTGTCTGAGTCGAGCTGAGACTGTAGCTTACTGCAGGCTAGGTTCCTTTCTGATTCTGACTTGCTAGGAAATCTACTCTAAGAAAGACCTGTCTACCACTCTCTCTCTGTCTCTCTCACACACACAGACACACACTTTATGACCCAAGTTTAGGAAGTCGTAGACTTTTTGTTGACTCTGTATAAATCAGTGGGATAAAATGCACACCATTTTTCTCCTGACTTCACCATAAGTGAACTTATGGTGCCATCGTGTGGTGAGATACAGAGATTCATTTTTATCTGTTACACCAGGCTCCCTAGACTTCAATCTGTGCCTTCAGCATCACCTCTTGTACCATCAATCTCTGTCCCTCCATAAAAGCACTGCCACGCCTGAGGGAGACATGTGTATCATTTGCACTTTTTGCATCGGACATTCAGCAGATGAGGTGCTTGCTTGCTGCTTCCTAGCAGGTCAGTTATGGGATTATCTGTGGGGTACTCTGATTGCAGCTTCACTTGCAAGGGTGCCTTTGATTACTGAGAGGTGTGAGTAAAGCTGAGTCCAGATATCTGCAGGCAAAAAATAACCATCTGGAATGGAGTTAGTGACTGGTTTTCTGCAGGTAAAAAGTGACGAAAACTGAAAGTGTTAGTCGCTGAGTCGTGTCTGACTCTTTGTGACCCCATGTACTGTAGCCCCACCAGGCTCCTCTGTGCATGGAATTCTCCAGGCAAGAGTACTGGAGTGAGGAGGCATTCCCTTCTCCAGGGGAATCTTCCCAACCCAGGGATCAAATTCACATCTCTTGCATTGACAGGTGGATTCTTTTGGTATATTTTCTAATTTATGCAACAAGAATCTGTCGAGAATGGCCCTAAACCTGGCTTTTTCACTTTAGTTTCCCATGGTTCCCCCTCCCTGGATCTTTTCCCATGGTCCCCTCACCCACAACATTCACACATCAAAGATGTGGAAGGAGAGACAGAATTTTAGCTCTGGCCTCAAAACAGAAGTGAATTTCCCATAATTCTCAGGTTAGATATGTACAGTAGGCTCTTAAACTAACATTCAAAAAATACAACCTTATTACAGAAAAACTGTGTTGAATGGACATTGTTAAAAATCATTATTTACTTCTGGAAGTTAGTTGATTTTATATTTTTCAAGCAGATATAACGATATTACCACTAGAGAGCACCATGGTTCTTCCTTAATCTAGATACATATGGGTTATAGTGATCCCTAATTTTAGGGATGATGTTAAATAATAACCATTATAATTTAAGCTGAATTTGGAAAATTCTTTTGCTCTGTTTTGGTCTTTGCCTAGTAACAATATCCAAAGGCACTTCAATTTTGGTTTTTAAAACAAAAATCAGCAGCCAACTTCTTTGAAACCAACGCCACTTGTCTTTAGTACAACACCTGCAACTATCTTGACCAAGCAAATACTAGCTATTCAAATGCCTTAAACACCCTCCAGATTCACAGAATGAAAATTCATGCCTTTGGGAGGCTTATATTCTAGAGGAAAGACTGAGACAATGAATGAAGATTTTATATATATATATATATATATATATATATATATATACACAAATGTATATATATATATATACTATACACACATATATTAACATTAATGAGATATTATATATAAAATTGTATATAGTCTATATAAAACCCCTGACAAGATGTTACATATGATATATGTATTTACAAGTCTTGTCTGAAATATTATCACTAAGGTAAACTCAGATTGGGCTTCCCTGGTGGCTCAGTGATAAAGAATTTGCCTGACAATGCCGGAAACACAAGTTCTATTCCTAAGCTGGGAGGATCCCATGGAGGAGGGCATGGCAACCCACTCCAGTATTTTTGCCTGAAGAATCCCATAGACAGAGGAACCTGGGGGACTGCAATCCGTGGGGTCACAAGGAATCAGACACAATTTAGTGAAACAACAATACCAAACTCAAATTGGTAACGGGCAGCTATACTACATTGATTAACATGCAGGAGTAGAAGTGTCTTTTCTATAGAGTCAACATCAGGACATCCTGCCCAGTCTCTCTGTGTACTCAATCTCCAGACTACCCCGACTCTATATAAATGTCTTGAGAGTGAGCCACAGAAAGATAGCTTTGGTTTTGTTTTGGCATACATGCCATTGTACCTGTACTAATATCGTGGGATCATGACTCAGGACTCCACCTCAACAAGACTTCATTCATCACGAAATAGGCATCAGGTCAGATTCCATCACGTGCATCCGGAGGGATACTTCCTTGTGAGTATCCCATCATTCTTCCATAAGACATACTCAAGGACAGAGCTTTGCAGTGGCATTATCCACAACGAAATCTTCTCAGAGGTCAGGACAGATATACTGCCTTCTCAAGTGGCAGTTCCATAACTCACTCAGTGCAGTGTCTGGATAGGATAACTGTAACTCCTTGATAGTATTCGGAACAGGAATAAAACAGGTATAAAAGGACAACTGATGAAATCTGAACTTGGACTGGCAATTAAGTGTCCTGATCATCATCATTATAATTTGGTTACAGGGCTTCCCAGGTGGCTCAGCGGTAAAGAATCTGCCTGCCAATGTAAGGGACGTGGGTTCAATCCCTGGGTTGGGAAGATCCCCTGGAAAAGGAAATGGCCACCCACTCCAGTATTCTTGCCTGGAAAATTCCATGGACAGAGGAGCCTGGTGGTCCATAGCCCAAGGGGTCACAAAAAGATGGACACAACTTAGTCTGAGCATGTACACAATTTGGTTACATAATCATCTGTCATTGTTCTTAGGAAATCTACACAAAGAACTTAGTGACAAAAGGGCACAGTATCTTCTGTTTACTCTGAAATGGTTCAAGAAAAGTAAATGCTGTCTCTATACTGAATTATCTCTATTTACTACACCTGTCTCCAGAGAGAGAATGATAAATAGGTCACTATTCTTAAAAATTTTCCATTTTTGAAATTAAATAAAACACTGCCAAAAATGCACATCAAAACAGAAAATGCACACACAAAATTATATCTTTCCTATTGTGACAGTTTCCCTCAAATTTGCATAGGTAAGGAAGCTGTGAATTATTCAAATGAATAGTGAGTGTAGGTGGAAAGTTCTGGTTAGAAATAGCAGGAATAACATTTATCTTTAGCAATTCACGGCTAAGGGCAAGGTTTTAAAAACCCTAATGCAGAAGAGATGGCTGAATGCAAAAGGTCACAGCTGTTTTTAGAAAAAGGCAAGCAAGCTATTGCACAAAACTTCTGCATGGTAAAATAGATTTTAAATGCCCTAACATTATGTATTTTCATAAAGAGTACTCTGCTCCATAGAACTGCTATATGGCTGCTAGAGATAGGAAAGAATTTATTTCTTCCTGCATTTGATAAAATGACTGGAAATAGCAAGTTTAAAATGAAATCATCATTTTGCTTCAATTTTCAATCCAAGAAAACCCTCTATTTTCACCCTATGGCTATAAATGTCTGTGTAGGCTCACAAGAAAATGCTTCAAGAATTCACACTAACACAGTTAGAATGAACCCTCTTGACTCATATCTTTCCCCCTCTTCTGTGAAATTCCTATCCTAAGTCATTTACTTGAATTCTGCCCCAAGTGATGGGATGCCCTTGGCACCTGAAGACTGGAGATGACAGTTCATAAAACATTGAATCTGGGAAGGACAGCATTGGATAAATACTGCTAGGAGCTCCTGCTATGTGGAAGAAAGGCAGAGTATAATACAGTTGGTACTAGTTACAAGATGGGAAAAATCCCTTCTGTGAAGATACATTCTAGCTTTTTTAAACTTGTAAAACCTGTAGTCAGGAAAAGGAAAACAATGGAGAGAGAAGCCTGGCATAGATATGTTACTTATTTCTCATAAAAAGCCCTCCAGGCTCCTCTGTCCATGGGATTCTCCAGGCAAGAATACTGGAGTAGGTTGCCATTTCCTTCTCCAGGGGATCTTCCCAATCCAGAGATTGAACCAATTTTTCCTGAACTGCAGGCAGATTCTTTACTGTCTGAGCCACCAAGGAAGCCTGTCTTGAGAGTATGTGAGCATAGTTATGTAATGTCAACAACTGTATGTCAACTACCTATTACCAAGTGGTTAGAGACCTAGCGGGGAAGGCAATGGCACCCCACCCCAGTACTCTTGCCTGGAAAATCCAATGGACGGAGTAGCCTGGTGGGCTGCAGTCCATGGGGTCGCTAACAGTCGGACAGACTGAGCGACTTCACTTTCACTTTTCTCTTTCATGCATTGGAGAAGGAAATGGCAACCCACTCCAGTATTCTTGCCTGGAGAATCTCAGGGACGGGGGAGCCTGGTGGGCTGCCGTCTANTGGGGTCGCTAACAGTCGGACAGACTGAGCGACTTCACTTTCACTTTTCTCTTTCATGCATTGGAGAAGGAAATGGCAACCCACTCCAGTATTCTTGCCTGGAGAATCCCAGGGATGGGGGAGCCTGGTGGGCTGCCGTCTATGGGGTCACACAGAGTCGGACACGACTGAAGTGACTTAGCAGCAGCAGCAGCAGAGACCTAGACATTTTATACATTTTCTTACCTCATCGAATCCTCATAACAATCTCATGATTTAAATTGCATTAGTTAAACATCACAGAGAAAAATGAGAGAGAGAAATCAGCTTGGGTAAATCCTAGCTCAGATTTAAATCTAAGCTGTTAAATGTCAAAATCTTTGCTCTCACCTCAAGACTTCACTGGCTATGAACAGGTCCTGACGGGGCAGCCCTGGCTCATGACTATCATGTAGTCAGTAAAATCTATCCTTCCCTATTTTACCCACAGAGGAAAAATCATATGACCAGAAAGAGAATTCTCACCCTGCAGCATGGAAGAGAACATCCAAAAAGTGACTGAACCTCCATCTCCTGCAGGAAGATTTTTTACCACTGAGCCATCTGGGAAGCCTGATTTAGGGACTACGGCTTTTTTGATATTCACAAAATATAAAATTTTAAGTAATTTTATACATGATAATAATGTTATAAAATGTTAATTAAATGGTGGTGCCAATATGAGATTGGAAAAACAAACCCCCAAAGTAAAGGATTAATAGCCAGATAAATCAATCAAAAAGAATCAAATAGTTTTCAGTTAATGCTAGAAAACTTTGAAAATTAAAAACAACATTAGAGAAGCAAAGCTTTGTATAGCAAAGCAAATCACTATGTATCAGGCAGGAATGATGAAAAAAATACTGGTGAGATGGCTGCAAAATAAATGCCATAGCAACATGCCTGTACACATCAATTTCAGGAGATTTCTAAGCTCTGTAAAAGCATACTACCTACCCTACATTTATCTCTTTACTCCTGAATTACTCTTGAAAACTACTCTTGAATTATTCAGGTGTTGGATTGCTCAGGTTCTTCAGAAACAATTTATAACAATGGAATCATTTTACTGGGCACAGATAGATGAAAAATCACTCCAGTCATAAGACAGAATAGCATCCTTCAGAAACCAATGCATTTGTGCCTGATTTACATGCTTTCTTGTGATGCCACATCAACATTTAGAAAATAAAAGAGCAAATGACTTTAAGAAGCACTGCCTGGGAAGACTCTCAGATGAAGGTCACCTGGGTGGCCAGCTGCCGCACTTTCTGAGGTGGAGACAGGTGCCCACACAGGCCGGCGCTACCGCCTTAATGACGAAGTCAACACTTGCTTTGATACATTCATTAAGTGTATTCTGTATTACTGTGTGTGTTGTAAAGAGCATATACTTTGGTTCTGTGTGTACATGTGCATTTGTCCGTCTTAGCGTGCATTTTTAATTCTCAGGCTTTTCAGGATAACTCTCTTTCTATATCATCTTGCTTCTGTTATTTTCTTTTCAAAATTTATAGTTCCTTTCCAGTTGATTCCATTTTCTGTCCAGGCTACATCATCTGCTGTTATTTCGTTCAATGATATGGATGGTAGATAACCTTCTACAAATTCAATAATGGCCACCTAAGAGTTCACAAAGACATCTGTTAGCTGATTTCCCTTAAGTGTGCTCATTTAATTTTTTCTGTGATTCATTCTGATATTAAAAACTGACAAAGCATTAAATAAAATTTGAACAAACATGTAAGAACAAATAATCTCACAATAACAGGAGCTATATAGTCTGGTAGTCGTATAAAAAGGGCTGTCAGATTCAGATAAGATCATGTAATTGTTTTCCACCTGAATGCCTCCCGCAGTTAGGCTTCTCATTTTCCTGTCTCACAAAAAGAAGGAGGAGAGGAAAGTAACAGCAGCAGTTGATCATAAAGATGCATGATGTTTTCAAAGACACAGACGCCCTGTGAAACAGAAAGCAAAGGTCTGCAGAAGCTAACCTTGCAGGTGATCCTCTGTATAGAGACATTTCCTGACTTGGAGGTACATCTATCTTAAGCTTCAGGTTTACTACAAGGAGGTCCTTCCAGGGTCTATTGTTTTTCTTTCTTTCCTTTCTTCTCTCTTTTCATTTTTTCCCTATCTTTCTTTCTTATTTTCTTTCTTTGGGTATATAATCCAAGTGCTAGGAGGTTTCTCCGAGAACAGCCAGTTTAACACCTTAAGAAGGCTATGTATCAAACAGACAGCTAGTGGGAAGCTGCTGTAGAGCACATGGAGCTCAGCTCGGTGCTCTGTGATGACCTAGAGGGTCAGGAGGGAAAGGGAGGAGAGGGAGGTCCAAGACGGAGGGGGTATATGTATACTTAGAGCTCATTCACAGCAGAAACGAACACAACATTGTAAAGCAACTATCCTCCAATTAAAGAAGACTACATGGACTTGTCAACGTCTCTGACATTCAATGACACAAACAGCATCTCAAGCCCAGCGTTGTTCTCATCATGACTCCTTGACTTCTGCATTTCCTTATGTTTTGTTTCCTACCCAGAATAAACACACAGAAGTTGCCACTGAATGGTCTGGAACTCCCTGATGCCGCTTCAATTGTGAAACTAAACCACATACACCACAGAGACACTCCTGCCACCCCGAGTCACAGGTCTGATGAGTGGCACTGGGCTAGCACTGAGTGTCTTTGCCCTCCTGATCACTCAGTCCATAGAGCTATCATAGCCAAGAGGCATGAGTAAAACCAATGTAACTGAGGATGCAAGCACCATAGACAGGAATTTAAGGATAGAAAAGACATCACTTACCTGATTACTTCCAAGGTTCAGCTACTTTATAAGATGCACGAGGCTCATTCGTTGGACTCTTATAGAAAACATTTAAGGCTAAACAATTTTACGTAAAATACCACCGATATGTTATCCAATGAAGCACAAGAGAAAGGAAACCACCTTCCCATCTGTGGTTTCACTGCTCTCCTTCCACTCTGCCCCTCACCAGACTAACTGATAACTTGCCCATCCAAGAGGCAGTTTCTGTGGCTTGAAATCCAACCTGCTCGTGTGAGTGCCCCAAAATGTGTTCTCAATGAAAGCAGATTGTGAATATACAATGTGGATTCTAAACCCCAAGTAATTAGAATCCAAGTCACCAGGGCTTCCCAGGTGACTCAGTGGTAAAGAGTCTGCCTGCAGTGCAGAAGATGCGGGTTCAATCCCTGGGGCAAGAAGATTCGCTGGAGGAGGAAATGGCTACCCGTTCCAGTATTCTTGCCTGGAGAATCCCATGAACAGAGGAGCCTGGGGGGTTACAGTCTATGGGGTTTCAGAGAGTTGGACACAACTGAGCTGCTGAGCATGCATGCACAAACCCCAAAAGATGCTTACCACTGTGCAAGGTAATACATTGCTTTACACAGCAAAAGGGACTTTGCAGATATGGTTAAGATGCTCAAGATGGGGAGACTGTCTGAAATCCTCTGGGTCAGAATCAGAGGAGGTGATGTAATGACAGAAGCAAGGGTGTTGATTGGGGAGAGAGTGGGAGCTCCTTCCTGGATGGTGTGAAAATGGAGGAGAGTCCATGAGCTGAGGAAGACGGGTAGCTTCCAAAGCCAGAATAGACACACACTTCTCTGGAGCCACCACCAGGGAGGCAGATCTGCTGACACATCGACAGCACCTCAGGTAAGCTTCTCTCAGACTGTTGACATCCAAAACTGTAAGATGATAAATATGCATTGCTTTGAGCCAATAGGTTTGTGGTGATTTGTGACAGCAGCAAGAGGAAAAATACATTCCCCTCAGGCTTCTGAGTTCCAGACCTACTTCCTGACTCCCGTTTGGCATCTCCAATTGCGTGTTCTGGAGAAGGGAATGGCAACCCACTCCAGTATCCTTGCCTGTAAATTCCATGGACAGAGGAACCTGGTGGGCTACAGTCCATGGGGTCACAAAGAGTCAGACATGACTGAGAGACTGATCACACATGCTAGTGTGCTTCAGAAGGATTTAAAGCTTAGTGTGGCTCAAAGGACACATGTTCTATGAAAGTACGGATGTTACAATAAACTCTAGTTGTGGAAAATGAAAGTGTTAGTCAATTTCTATTGAATAAAATATTTCAGTGGTGTCCGACTCTTTGCCGGACTATGGCCCACCAGGTTCCTCTGTCCATGGGATTCTCCAAGCAAGAATGCTGGAGTGGGTTGCATGCCCTCCTCCAGGGAATCTTCCCTGACCCAGGAACTGAACCCACATCTATTATGTCTCCTGCATTAGCAGGCAGGTTCTTTACCACTAGTGCCTCCTGGGAAGCCTAGTTGTGGAAAAGAAACTAAAATGCAAGACAAAACTGGTGTAACCTGTGTACACAGTTTATTGATTCGGGACAGACTTAGTTCCAACCTTGCAATGAATGGCCTTAATAAGAAATATTGCTCCAAAAGAATGATCAGAAAGCAAATAATTCATTTGCTAAAAGACTTTCAGACAGCATACCTTCTTGGACAATTACAGTGTCTCTTGAAAGACTTTAGAATTTTAATTGTCTAAAGGTTATATTGGAGAAGGCAATGGCATCCCACTCCAGTACTCTTGCCTGGAAACTCCCATGGACGGAGGAGCCTGGTAGGCTGCAGTCCATGGGGTCGCTGAGTCGGACACGACTGAGCAACTTCACTTTCACTTTTCACTTTCATGTACTGGAGAAGGAAATGGCAACCCACTCCAGTGTTTTTGCCTGGAGAATCCCAGGGATGGCGGAGCCCAATGGGCTGCCGTCTATGGGGTTGCACAGAGTCAGACACAACTGAAGCGACTTAGCAGCAGCAGCAGCAGCAAAGGTTATATACAAAAAGTTGGTTTAGAAGAAACTTTTCTAACATGCTCTTTCCATTTCCTGGAAGAGAAAAGCAAAAAAGTGATTAAAATACTGAAGCTGTAAGGGATTGGCATCACAAGAACATTTTCAGTAACAAAATAAAACAACACAAAAAATAATAATTAAAACTTTGCTACACTCTTTTATATCACTGGCTTCTGGTGAAAAATCAAACTAAACACTAATTAAACCAGGGCTTTCATTGCAGATAATGCTATCTCTATAAAAGGGCAAGAGAAAAATAAATTATATACTGACCAGAGGTAAGTCATGAAAAGGGTAATAGGGCTTGTAAGATATTAGGAATCAGGCAGGGAGAGGATTAAACATCAGAAATACTGCTCTCTCAGAAATTATTCGATTTGATTTTATCACTGTGAAAACTGTCATACTCTCACAATACCACTAAAAATTCCTCGAAATTATCCTTACACATAGATACTTGTATACGAATACAGAGAGAGATAAACAGATATAACTTAAAAACATACTAAAGACAACGTCTTTCTTTGAACATGTGAGTCTGTGTAAACTGGTAGCGTTTGCAAAGTAAGTTCTACATCAATAATTTCATACAGTCTACGGTCAAATCTCAAACTGGAGTCCATGTCTGCAAATTCAAAGTGCGAATCTCTCACCAACACACAACGAATCTCAGAGAAATGGACTAAAGGATGCCTGGTGTATGCACATATACCTACCAAGAAAGTGCATTTTCTGTGATTGTGTTAGAAATCACAGCTGTGTGTGCTCATGAACACAGTATTTCAGACTCCAGACCCCTGTGTTAGAAACAACAGCTGTGTGTACTACTGAACCCAGTATTGCAGACTCCAGACCCCATTCAAAGCACTGCATCACCTCCTGGTATTACAAGGCGGCAGTCCTACAAATCTTTCACAAGATACAGCTGAGTTACCCCATGTCATCTGCCTGTTGATGACGCCAAGTGGGCACTGGGGCAAACAACCCAGGCTTGGGAATATTCTAATTCAATCAATACTGTTAAAATAATCAAATGCCCTTTTGATTACTGCTGCAAAAATTATAGAAAAATGGTACTGATGAACCTATTTGTAGGGCAGGAACAGAGACACAGATGTAGAGAACAGATATGTGCACACAGAGGGGGAAGGAGAGGGGGATGAAATGAGAGGGTAGCATTGGCATATATACATTACCGTGTGTAAAATAGCCAGTGGGAAGCTCAGCTCAGTGCTCCATGATGACCTAGAGGGCTGGGGTGGAGGGGTAGGAGGGAGAGGACATATGTATACATACAGCTGATTTGCACTGTTGGGCAGCAGAAACCAATACAACATTGTAAAGCAATTATACTCACATTAAAAAAAAATCCTACAATAAACCATAATGGAAAAGAATATTTAGCCAGTGGGAAGCTCAGCTCAGTGCTCCATGATGACCTAGAGGGCTGGGGTGGAGGGGTAGGAGGGAGAGGACATATGTATACATACAGCTGATTTGCACTGTTGGGCAGCAGAAACCAATACAACATTGTAAAGCAATTATACTCACATTTAAAAAAAATCCTACAATAAACCATAATGGAAAAGAATATTTTAAGAAGAATGTATATATAACTGTTCATTTTGCTGTACATAACAACATTGTAAATCAACTATACTTCAATAAAATAAATAAGAAAATAAATTCAAAAATCAAGAAATAGAAAATGATGTCATGACTACTGATGAATAAAACTTGAGCTCTGTGATAAGTGTTGTATCTACTTCTTTCCTGTAAATATCACTGCAAACCTTCAAGACAAATATTCATTTAAAACATTTCCACAAGTGAATACATTGAGTAGAGACAGGTTAAAAAACCCACAGAGACTGCATAGGTAGGCAGAGGTAGAGTCAAAATCCAAACTCAGATCTACATGACTCCAGTAAGTGCTTTTGAATAAAGCATTATTTAATGTGTTAAAAATAAGTAACATATATCATTTTTGGTCATTTTAAAAAGCAATGAATATATAATAACAGACAACATAATGATCATATGAAATTGTTACAAAATAAATTTGCAGGGTCTGCTCTAGCGTAAAGAATAAGAGAAAAATAGTGTGGTTCAGTCACTAAATCGAGTCTGACGCTTTGCGACCCCATGGACTGCAACATGCCAGGCTCCTCTGTCCTCCACTCTATATATATGTGCAAAAAACACATAAATCTCATTATGTTGCCAGAAACGACCACTTATCTGGGGAAAATGCTGGCCACGTATTACATATCATATTTGAAATTAACTTCTAGATTATTTGAAGTTTAAAATATGAAAACCTTTTTAAAAGTCTAGAAATATTTTAAAAATATAAACAAAAGATTTAAGTAGAATATTTTTTAAAATAATGGAACAGAGTATGCTGAAGCAGGATGCAATCATATTTTTTTCCTGAGGTATAATTGACACATAACGATATACTAGTTTCAGATGTACTACATAATTTGCTATTTGTTATGTTGTGAATGACCACCTGGGTAAGTCTAGTTAACATCTGTCATCATGAACAGTTAATTTTTTTTTCTTGTGATTAAACACTTTTAAGATCTGCTCTCTTAGCAGATGTGTTTATGACTTGGAAATCTGAAAAGGAAGAGATAGGCAAAAACAGGCCATGTAACTGCTAAAAACATGAAAAATGGCTTAGAGAAACATATTTTGACAAAACTGAATATAGGACTCAAACATTGAGTGTGATGAAGGCAAATGGTTTATGTTGGCAAAGGCACCTGCATTCAAAAGGCAAAAAAACTCAAGGACTGAACAGCATCACACTGAAATACAGAAAGGAAATACTTTCAAAAAATACAAAGAAACTGAGAAGACTAGAATTAGGGAGGAAAAAAATCTGTCTCAGAAAACAGCAAAGTCATACTGAAAAAAATAACAATATGAAGAATTTGAATATTACAAACATCCAACTTGGAATGATATACATATATCATATATATAGACAGAGAGAGAGAATTGTGTACCAAACAAATTGCAACTAAATTGCACTCTTTTCAAACACCATATAACAGTTGCAATGATAACCCAGATGTGAGGTTACCAAAAAGTGCCTTTAGAAAGTCCCAAAGCAGAAATCACACAGCCCAAGTTCTGATTAAAGGGTCACAAAACCAGACGATAAACAACTAAAGCTTAGCCCCAAAGAAACTTCCTACTGAGAAATGTTGAATCGCTCTTCTAAATAACTCAAGATAAAAAGAAACTCAAAATTAAAATTACAGGCTATTCAGAAATGAGTGAGAATAGAACACCATATATCAAAACACAGAATTTGGACAAAGCATTAATCAAGGAAAATTTGATGGTGAAGGCATTTACTAGAAATGGAGAAAAATGGGAACTACATGAGCCAAGGAGTCAATTCAACAGAGTAGAAAGAGCAGCGGTCCAAACCCACAGCAAGGAGCCTCAGGCAGGGATGGGGAGGGAGCACTGGGGACACTCTGGGGTGGACTCTGGCCTCCTCCTCCATCCAGCTTGGCCCCCTTGGAGTCATTTCACTTCTCCGTTGCTCTTCAGCAAAGCAGGGCTCTCAGGGCTTTCTTAAAGGACTAAGTGAGATGGCGCTCGTGGTAAAGAACCCGCCTGCCAATGCAGGAGTTGAAAGAGATGAGGGTTCGACCCCTGGGTCTGGAAGATCCCCTGGAGGAGGCAATGGCCACCCACTCCAGGATTCTTCGCTGGAGAATCCCATGGACAGGGGAGCCTGGCAGGCTACAGTCCATGGGGTCGCAAAGAGTTGGACACGACTGAAGCAACTTAACATGCATGCACGCCTAAGTGAGATGGTGCAGATAAAGTTCTCGGGCGAGCACCTGACCAGCAAAGCTTACCTTAAGAGGAAGACAACAGTGTGCATTAGTCAATGACTCAAGGACTCCTAAATTAGGCTATCTCTTATACGAACATAGGTACAAAACTCTTAAAATATTCACAAGCTAAATTCAGTCTCGTATAAAGGTAGGGGTAACATGAGTGAGCCAGCTGAACATATTCTAGATACACGAAGTTGACTCACCATCGGAAGAAAATTGATCAACATTATTCATGAAGAACTCGTCAGGCCGATAGGAATAGAACACCTGCTGCTGTCTTCTCTATTTACCCTAAATTAAGACGATCGGCCTCTCACTCAGGTGAAATCAGGAGGAATTCTCCAACTGAGTCCATCCAGGAAGAATGTCAACAGGTCGCATCTGGAGTTGTGCACCTTACTGACAGGCCACAGGCACCTCCACAGCGCGCTGGGTATACATCATTAAAAATAAGGCTGACATCCCACAGCTTCACGGACCTACGTATGTAGTGAACAACAAACATTTCCATCCAGAAAGAATTCAATTTTATTTGAGAGCAAGAACGTTTAAAAATTCTCAAGCAAAAATTCACATAAGCACGTTTGTTCTGTTTTTCTGATTTTAAAAATAATATCTAAACTGCCACTTTAGTAAAGGAGATAACCAGATGGCAATTTTATTTCAAGAATCTTATTTCAAGGGGGTCAGTCCATCAGCATAACTCTTCAGTCTGTTCTGTCTATAGATCTGAATCCAGGAGACATTCAAAAATTATGTTTAAATGTATTCATCTAAAGGACTGCCCAGGGTTTATATTCAAGGTGACTCTAAATATATAAAAAAGCATTTCTGGGCAAGAAGTGACAAAGATATCAGTAGGGCTCCCTCCTCCTCCTTCTTCTTTAAAAGAACATATTGATATCTATTTCTTCCTGGTTCAGTTTTGGAAAGTTGTATTTTTCTAAGAATTTGTCCATTTCTTCCACGTTGTTCAATTTATTGTCATATAATTGCTGATAGTAGTCTCTTATGATTCTTTGTATTTCTGTGTTGTCTGTTGTGATCTCTCCATTTTCATTTCTGATTTTATTGATTTGATTTTTCTCCCTTTGTTTCTTGATGAGTCTGGCTAATGGTTTGTCAATTTTATTTATCCTTTCAAAGAACCAGCTTTTGGCTTTGTTGAGAAGGTATTTAGAACTTCAACATTCAGGTGGACCACAGACCACAGCACGAGGCTCAGATCACATCAAGAGGACAAGCACATAATGAGAATCCAAATTTAGGCAGAATATGATGTGAATATATGAATTCAGGCAATATCTTCTTGTCTTGGCATAATGGTTCTGCATAATCATTTTACATTTGTTTTCAGTGCATGCTACTGAATCCACATAAAACGTCTAATGTTGTTTAAAAATGCAATGAAATCAAATTGCCTTGTTAAATATTAAGAGCAATTAACCAAAATCCATTATTCTAAGTTTTAAAAGGAAAATTTTCCCTTTTGTGGGAAAAGGGAACGTAGTACACATTTATTTTACTCTCCTTCCTGAACAAATCACCAAAACGCACAAAAAGGAGTCAAAAATAGTAAACAAAACAGCACCTGCATTGAAAATAGGTTGTGATCATAAACACGGGGTGCAAAATCACGGTCTTATTTTCTTTCAAACTAAAGAAACTTCTTTAACATTTCTTGCAGTGCAGGTGTGCAGGCAATGATTCTCTCAACTTTTGATTGTACAATGTCACCTTCATTCATGAAAATATTTTCACCGAGCGTAAAATTGAGTTTGGCTTATTTTTTTTCTTTTAGCGTTTTTCCAATGTTTGATTGTCTCGGAGCTAGTATAGTGTCTCACAGCGTGTTTGTTGTTATTCTTAGCTTTGTTCATCTTGATATAAGACGTCTTTTCCCTCTGGTTGTATGAAGATCTTTCTATGGCTGGTTTTCAGCAACCTCATATGGTATGTAACAGTGTGATCTTTTTGTTTATACAGCTGAGTGCTTCTTAAGTCTCTTGGATCTACAGATTTAGTGTTATCAGATTTGGAAAATACCTTGGCCATTATTTCCTCAAATTTTTTTCTGCCCCTGCTTTTTGGGCCTCCAATTACACATATATTACATTGCTTCCCAATGTCCCATGGCTTAATGAGTTTCTGGGTTTGAGAAAGATTTTTTCTCTGTCTCTTTCCTTTGCCTCTATCTGGATTATTTCTGTTTCTATGTCTTCAAGTTTATGAGTTTTTCATCTGAAGTCATGTAATCTGCTGTTTATCCCATCCAGTTAAATTGTCGCTTCAGTTGCTGTTTTTTCAGCTCTTGATGTTCCATTTGGCTCTATTTATATATTTTATTTCTCTTGATATTGTGTTTTAATGTCCAGTTTTTCCAACACCACTTATGGAACAAACTTATTTCCCCATTGCATATTCTTGACTATTTTGTTGTAAATTAATTGACCATACATGCATGGGTTTATTTCTGGGCTCCCTGTTATATTCCATTGATACATGCTGTTTTTATGCCAATACTATATTGTTCTGCAGAGAAGGCAATGACACCCCACTCCAGTATGCTTGCCTGGAAAAATCCCATGGACGGAGGAGCCTGGTGGGCTGCAGTCCATGGGATTGCTAAGAGTCGGACATGACTGAGCAACTTCACTTTCACTTTTCACTTTTATGCATTGGAGAAGGAAATGGCAACCCACTCCAGTGTTCTTGCCTGGAGAACCCCAGGGATGGGGGAGCCTGGTGGGCTGCAGTCTATGGGGTCGCAGAGTCGGACACGACTGAAGAGACTTAGCAGCAGCAGCAGCAGCATACTGTTCTGATTACCCTATCTTTGTAATATAGTTTGAAGTCAGGGGGCATGATGCCTCCAGCTTTGTTCTTCTTTCTCAAGATTGCTTTGGCTATTCAAGGTCTTTTATGGTTCCATACAAATTTAGGATTGCTTGCTCTATTTCTAAGAAAAAATGTCATTGGGATTTTAATAGCAATTGCATTGTATCTGTAGATAGCTTTGGGTAGTATGGCCATTTTAACAATATTAAATCCTTAAATCCATGAATGTGAAATACCCCATAAGTTTTTTGTGCAGTATTCTCATTTAGTCATCTAAATTACCAATGACTATAGTAATTTCCTCTCTACCGAACAGTTATTTTAGAGAATGTTATTCTAATTTTCAAGTGATTGTAGTTTTGTTTAAATAGATTTGTAGGATTCTTCTGTAGTTCTTTGATTACCAGGTGAGTTTTTCTGTCTGATGTGAAATTAGTTTCTTCTTCTGCACTGATCCCCTTAAGTGTTTCTTTATTTTCATATTTTTCTCATCATTGCAGTGGGAATCAGGAAATAATTAGGTTTGTGTTCAAACCTTGCTGGAAAACAATCATGGATAATGGTTCAGTCGACTGGTACTTTCTTCTTCTCCAGTGTAAACCATTCGGTTATTTTTGTTCTCTTTGCCCTCTCCAGCACAATCAGTGTTCTGTGACTATGGCAATATCAGGGTCATTTTAAATTCTGTTTGAGAGAAAAGTCACTGTCTACTTAGAATTTAAGGTGAAAACCAACAGCTAGCCTCCATTGTGCCGAGCCATGATTTTTTTCTGCATAGCATGATGACGGCACTCTCCAGCAACAATAACTCAGGAGTAACTTGAAGACATGTCTCTGTAATTGCTTCACACCCAGAGCCACAGAGACAATAACTGCCCTACAAGGAACCAAAGAGACCATCCAGTTAGTAACTACAGTCCCTTGTTCCGCAGATGAGGAAAACGAGTCATGAGTAAGGCTTTCCCACACCATTATTTAATGGAAAATTTGCATTCATATTTGCACAAAGAGCAATGCCTTACATAACAGAAGACTAACAACTTAGTATAATTTATGGGAACATCATTTTTAAAAGGGTTACTCATAACCTCGGCTCCTTCAGAAACTACATAGAATAGAAATGACTTTCTGTCAGCCTTTAAAACTGTTAATTTTCTATCCTAAATGTCAGCTGGTAAGTTACTCACTAGAGTCGGGTGTGAACAGCACCCAAGAGACACTGGAGGTTTATATTTGAGATTTTGTATTTCAAAGTATTGGAATTTCTTGATCATGAAGACAGGCAATGTCTGTAAAACATCTATTTGCAACTTAAAGGCAGGTATACATGACTTGTCTCTATAGTGTACTCTCTACATAAAGAGTTGTCATCTACTCTGCCCTTACTCATCTTTACTGTCATTTCTAGAACCTCCCTTCTTCACCTCCCTTAAGCCATTCCAGGAATAACATGAATAGTGATAGTGATGTTATTTTCATCTTAATTTTACTTCTGATTTTAATTCCAATACTAATACTAGCTGAAGGTTATTGAGTACTTGTTAGATACCAAGCTCTTTTCTAAATGCTTTAAAACATAGATTGTCTCTTTAACACAAGTAAGAGCCAACTATTAGGTCCATTTTACAGACCAGGAAACTGAGGCACAGATCGCTGAGTGACCTAGCCCTACCCAGCCAGTCTGGTTCCAGAGTCTGAAGTCTGTTTTTAAATGCTGCTCTACCTCTCAATCCCAGAGTCCATTCGGGTATTTGTCATGTCCAACTGAAAGGGGGAATTCTGAAAGCCTTCTCCCACTACAATGGCCCAGGGAACCTGTCTTTATAGAAACCACAGGCTACTTGCCTATCCTTGGCTGCGCTTGCCTCAGAAGCCCGATGAGAGTCACATGCGTGACGTTTCATGAGCAGGAGAAAGAAATGGGCTCCATAAATCATAACTGTATGCTTCTGAGAAGAAGAGGATCCAGAAGTAACAGCAGACTATTCAGATGTTGGACAATCACTAACAAATGCTCATGACCCAGTGACGCAGGGCAGGAGGCTACCACACCTGCATGTGTCCCATTCAGGGAGCTGTTTCTCAGAGGAAAATGNTATGCTTCTGAGAAGAAGAGGATCCAGAAGTAACAGCAGACTATTCAGATGTTGGACAATCACTAACAAATGCTCATGACCCAGTGACGCAGGGCAGGAGGCTACCACACCTGCATGTGTCCCATTCAGGGAGCTGTTTCTCAGAGGAAAATGATGGATCCTCCTTGGAAATACTTCCTCCTCGACCTCATATTTCTTGTTAATTTTAAGATGGCAATTTCAAATGGTTATTCCCATTGGCATCAGATGAAAACTGAAAGATTGAAAGCAGAAGGAGAAGAGGGTGACAGAGGATGACGTGGTCGGGTGGTATCACAGATTCAATGGACAGGAACTTGGGCAAACTCCAGGAGATAGTGAGGGACAGGGAGGCCTGGCATGCTGCAGTCCATGGGGTTGCAAACAGTCAGACACAACTTAGTGCCTGAACAACAGCAACAAAGACTGAAAACATCCATCAAATTCAACACCCAGGCGGTGTGGCTACAGCAGAGCAAACCAGGGAAGCAAGGCAGGGGTGAGATTCCCAGGCTCACAGAGCCCTGTTCAAATGCTGGCTTTCATGCTGAACATGGTGGAACCACAGGCATGACTCAAGCACAAGAACGGCGTGTTCTGGCTCAGGATGTTAAAGGTTCATGCAGGCTGCAGGGTCGTGCACGGGCCCAGGGCGACCAGGCAAAACACACCACTTAGGAAGGGATTTTAATCCTCCCAGCAAGGAAGGACTAGAAACTTTGTGGTAGCAGGAGGGATGGGAAGGAGGGGTGGTCAGCTGGGGTGCAGGGGTGCAGGGGAACCTATTAGGTTCCTATCTATTAGGTTTGCTGATAGATGGGACATGGATAAGAGAGACAGCAAGGTCCAAGGATGAATCCAGGGTTTTGCCGATGGCACTGGTCCTGGCTTTTCTCTTGTTTGCTTGTTTGCTTGGAGTGTCTACAAAGATGGAGTTATCAGAGGAAGTATTCAGAAGGAAAAACAGATTGTGCAATGTGTTGGTGCCATCTTATTCTATTTCACTCACTTTATCAATAAAATGCATCGACTGTCAATTTCACGGCATGCTCTGTGCTAGATGTCAGAGATGGAAAACAGAAAGACATGCCATCTTTGCCCTCGAGGGGGTCACAGTCTAGGAGGAGACAGACACATAAGACCATGTTTCAAATAATTTCCTTCCCTTTCAAGAGGAGGAAATTTGTTGCCAGGGAAGAGAAATTTATCACCTCACAGAACAGGACTAAACAAACCATTCCCCAGCCCCATTTACTAAGGTTCTATAATGATAAAAGTTTGAAATGTCCTCACCCAGAGCAGTTCCAAATAGCTTAAGCCCCAAGGACAAGTCAGTGTTAACATCACTCCCCACCCCAAGAAGATACAAGATGGCTTTATATGAAGAGACCTGAGCAGAGAGAATAACTCTATTTTTCTATTTTCAAAATTTCCCTTCGTCTTGAGGCACCAACTGTGAGAACCCAGGAGCACAGAAAAAGATCTAGGAGTAAATCAATTTAGAATAAATTGGCATCCTTCTGAACACAGCAATTTGGGAAATTGGAGGAAAAGTGTCAACCAGAAAACTGAAGTAGCATATTATCATTCTGAATGCTTTGTTGGTTCTGGAATTCTTCCTTCAGGTTTTAAGATCTTAGACTCAAGGCGAACATGAGAAACACTTCACATGTTTTGTTCTGAATCACTTATTTATGGTGTAATCTTTTTAAAGTTGTCATACATTGTAGACATTTTAAGTTTAGCCCCAACNAAGTGTCAACCAGAAAACTGAAGTAGCATATTATCATTCTGAATGCTTTGTTGGTTCTGGAATTCTTCCTTCAGGTTTTAAGATCTTAGACTCAAGGCGAACATGAGAAACACTTCACATGTTTTGTTCTGAATCACTTATTTATGGTGTAATCTTTTTAAAGTTGTCATACATTGTAGACATTTTAAGTTTAGCCCCAACTCTTCAGAAATATAGAACTTTTCTTTCCAGTGTATATATATATATATATATATATATATATCTCCTACTGTGATTATATAATATTATACATATTCTTAAATTATCATTCTACTTTGAAAAATAGCACCAGTAGTTTATAGCACAGCTATCTTGAGCCAGCATCCCTGGGCTGAGCTGATATTTCATTTCTAGACTTTATTAGACACAAATTCCAGGACTAAACCTATGGTATGAGCAAACTTGAGGTAAGAGCAAAGCTAACAAACCAGTGCTCTGACTTTTTATGGTGACATTTCTACTGTGGTCATGAAAATCAGTGTGGCTATGTGTCTATGAAATTATTTTAAATGTCAATAAAGACATACAGTGAACACTGAAGAATCTATGGAACAGCAATTTTATTTTTGGATCAATTTTATATTTGGATCTGATTGTGGGCAGAGTAACTAGAGGTCAAACTGACAACATTCACAGAATCATGGAGAAAGCAAGAGAATTCCAGAAAAACATTGACTTCTGCTTCACTGACTAAAGCCTTTGACTGTGTGCATCACAACAAACTGTGGAAAATCCTTAAAGAGATGGGAATACTAGACCACCTGACCTGCCACCTGAGAAATCTGTATGCAGGTCAATAAGCAACAGTTAGAACCGGGCATGGAACAATGGACTGGTTCAAAACTGGGAAAGGAGTACATCAAGGCTGTATATTGTCACCCTGCTTATCTAACCTATATGCAGAGTACATCATGCAAAATGCCAGGCTGGATGAATCACAAGCTGGAATCAATATTGCTGATAGAAATATCAACTGCTTCAGATATGCAAATAATACTACTCTAATGGCAAAAAGTGAAGAGGAACTAAAGAGCCTCTTAATGAGGGTTAAAGAAGAGAGTGAAAAAAAAAAACTGGCTTAAAATTCAACATTCAAAAAGCAAAGACCATGGCATCTGGTCCCATCACTTCATGGCAAACAGATGGGGAAAAAATTAAAATAATACAGCATAGTATATACACATATATCAGAGAATAATTAGGTGAAACCTTGACTTGACAGTGGAGTAAAACATTTTGAGATGCTATTTAAAAGATATATGCAAATAAACTTATAATTATAAAACTGATAGAATTGTATTAGAAAAATCATAGTACCTCACTTAATATGGCACTTTGAGAATTAAATGGTATAATATTAACATAGGTAAAACCTTTGCATAGTGACTGAAAACTATATGTGTACTCTGGAAGGTGGGGATTCAGGAAGGACTGTTGGCAGTTAAATTTGTAAAACCTTGAGAAAAGCCTGTATGAAATTTAATGAGTTAAATAAACATTTATCAATGACCTGTTCTGCTGTGTGCATGCTCTTTCCTGTNCCTTTGCATAGTGACTGACAGCTATATGTGTACTCTGGAAGGTGGGGATTCAGGAAGGACTGTTGGCAGTTAAATTTGTAAAACCTTGAGAAAAGCCTGTATGAAATTTAATGAGTTAAATAAACATTTATCAATGACCTGTTCTGCTGTGTGCATGCTCTTTCCTGTCCAACTCTTTGTGACCCCCAGGGACAGTACCCGCCAGGCTCCTCTGTCCATGGGATTCTCCAGGCAAGAATACTGAAGTGAATTTCCTTCTCCATGGGCTCTTCCTGATCCAGGGATCGAACCTGCATCTCCTGCACTGACAGGCAGATTCTTTAACCACTGAGTCACTCGGGAAGCCCTATCAATCACCTACGACACAGCAATTCTGAATAAGTTGTTAGACTTCAAAGCATGACTAAGCCATGGCTTCTGCCTCTGATGTGTGAACGTGACANCCAGGCAAGAATACTGAAGTGAATTTCCTTCTCCATGGGCTCTTCCTGATCCAGGGATCGAACCTGCATCTCCTGCACTGACAGGCAGATTCTTTAACCACTGAGTCACTCGGGAAGCCCTATCAATCACCTACGACACAGCAATTCTGAATAAGTTGTTAGACTTCAAAGCATGACTAAGCCATGGCTTCTGCCTCTGATGTGTGAACGTGACATGCTGCTGCTAAGTCACTTCAGTCGTGTCCGACTCTGTGCGACCCCACAGATGGCAGCCCACCAGGCTCCCCCATCCCTGGGATTCTCCAGGCAAGAATACTGGAGTGGGTTGCCATTTCCTTCTCCAATGCATGAAAGAGAAAAGTGAAAGTGAAGTCGCTCAGTCTGTCCGACTGTTAGTGACCCCATGGACTGCAGCCCACCAGGCTACTCCGTCCATTGGATTTTCCAGGCAAGAGTACTGGGGTGGGGTGCCATTGCCTTCCCCGGTGAAGGTGACATAATGATAAATAATTCAAATGCAACATACAGGTGCTCTGATGCAGGTGTGTCCAAAGCTCTGGCAGGGGGTGGGGGCGCGCAGAGCAAGATGAGCAGCTGCCCTGTTGAGAAGAGGACCAGGAGCTGGGGCACATAGGATTTTCACAGGGCAGAGGAGGAACGAGTTTCTAAGCAGAGAAAACAAATGCTCAGGAACTTGGGCAGGAAGACCATGGGGTGGATTCACTTTAAAGGGAGAGAAGATGTGGAGTGAAGCTTAGGCAAGACAGGGAAGAGTGGTGACTTCAGACTCAAGGGCCCTTTGGGTTTAGTGTTCTCCTAGGCAATAGAGCACCACCAAAATATTGAATATGCTACCGCCTAAAAGGTAAGATATTGCAAAATACTTTGGAAATCTTCTGAGAGCTGAGCCACTGAAAAAAAATATCCAATAACTAGAGTTCTGAAAAGTCTCAGGAGACAGAGTCTAGCCTTTCCCGGGTCACTCTTGGGTGGAATGTGGAAAGCTGGAGTGTTACTAGCTGCACTCCAGTGAATTTAAAGGACTTAATTTAAAATCAGGCGTTAATGACAGCATTGGAAAGAATCTGGTTCATGGTCCCTGACCAAGGTCATTAAACAATGCTATTTTTGCATATATTACACACAAAGCTAAGATTAATCCCGATTTTCTTATATTTTAATGTTTCATCCCAGAATTGTCCACACAGCGGCAAGAGGAAACATTGAGTAAACGCCAAGGCAATGAATGAGAAATAGGAAGATTCTCCTGACTTGTCTCTAAATCTCTATGAAAACTACATTGACAAAGTATGTGATGGTGTTCATATACGAACTCCTCTTTAGAAATGAAAGTCCCTATTAAAAATTTTAAAGTACTGACGACTATGAATATAAATGGGTCTTCAAATACTATGGGCTTTAAATGATTTCTAGCCTACATGATAAGAAAGTAAGCCTCTAATCTGAAAGTTATGTTTCAAAGGCAAGCGTTTCACACTTTCTATGTCCATTATTACATTTTATTGAGGGAAGGCAGTCTGCCTGGAATCATGCAACTCCATTTCCTACTTTTGTTAAAGAGCTGTCTTTAGACGTAGATACGGAGCTGTTTCAGTCATTATAGATTTTCATGACAACCACTCAGAGTTCACTGCAAATTCGATTACCTTCGAATTGGCAACTCGGATGGTCATAGCACCGACTATGTTTTCTCTATTCCTCAAGAAGATTGGTACGTGTTTTGATGGCCCCTTAGTGTCAGGGTGAAAAATACGTGTCCCTGTTTTTCCTCTCCAGTGTCAACAATTTTGGATGATTATATACCTTCTGAAATTGCTGCTGTTCTAGTGTTGTTTTCAAGGTCCATTTAAGTACCCAAATCTATTCACATTTTTATGCCTGGGATGACAATTTGGAAAAATGTAAAACACTACACAGCAAAATGAAGGCCAACTTTAGAGAGATAGGGCAACTTTTATCTTCATTTAAAGGAAAGTTGGAGAGATTTTAACCAGCTCAGAAGACCAGAGAGGTTAAATAACTCATCCAAGATCATATTATTAAATCTGGTGTCAGGTAGACCCATCTGACACCAGATTTCAGTCTCTGCTGACATTTAGAGCTCTGTTCCTACTGGTGTTAAGCTAGGATGTTTGTTTCTATTAATACATGAGTCTCCTCCACACCTGGACTTGGGCGGGTGAGCAACTGAGATGCTGTATTTTTCTGTGTTTATCCATGCAAAATATCTTTTCCAAGCACCTAGTTCCAGGTCTTATGTTTACAATAAAAAACTAAACACTGTTCTTGGCCAGAGGAATGTTAACCTAATTAGAGAGGAAACCTCATGAATTACAAATATAAAGGGGTAAAATACTGCTATGTATCAAATGCTGTTAAAAAGAACACGGAATTGCAGACAAGGAATCTGCTGCCACTGTGATGAGTGTGGTGGCAGGTGGGGGAGGGGCCCAGATCCATGAAAGTGGGCAGAGGTCAGTGTCCCCACAGTCAACAGGGAATAGAACCCAACTCCTCTTTCAAAAACTCACATCATGAGACAGCAGACCCCCGACTTGCCTTTGATGGCTCATATCCATTAAACCACCTCATCCTGCCCATGTTTTTCATGTCATGCCCTTTTTTTTTTAGTTCCTGTATTCTGTGCTAAGTTCTTAGCAGCAGACACAGAAAAGGAGACATCCAGCTAAATGATTCATATTTGGTGTATAAGATGGGCTGGGTCATTGTTGTAATCAAGATTTTTGATGAATACTGGAAACAGAGCTAGAAAACAGTATTTAAGCAAGTATTTGAAAGGTGCCCATTTTGTGGGGGTTTTCAAATTTTGACTTTACTGAGGTATAACAGACGTGTAAAATTATAAGATATTTAAAGTATATATCATAGGGATCTGATATATGCATACATTGTGAAAGGACTCCCCATCCAGTTAATTAACACAGTCATCATATCTTCTGCCATATCTGCCATATATATCTTATATATATCTTCTTTTTTAGATGAGAACATTGAATTCTACTCTCTTAGCAAATTTCCATTATGCAATGCCATGTAATGTTGACAGCTAAATAAAGAATTATTTGACTCAAGAAACAATGGAGTTGGGTTGGGTTGGACACCTTGGTGAGAACCAAGATTCTATGAAGATAAAAATAAAGCCCCAAAATTTATTAAGACAATAACTCTGCATGTTTTCTAAGGCACAGATAGACAATGGAAACCTTAAAGTTGTCATTCACTGCATGATTCTAATAATTTAACCTTGAAAATGTAAAGTGATATCAGATAGTCAGCCAGAGTGCAAAGGAAAAAAGAAATGTCTTACTACAAAAGGGAAATGAAAAAATTTTATTGCACCTGGATTTAACTTTAATAAATGCTTTTTAACTTTCTCCAAAATGACATTGGTCATTTGACTAGAAGGAATGCCGAGGGGAAATTTTAATAGAGATAACTTTAAAGCCCTAGGGAAAAAGATGGTGCCCAAAAGATGTTAATGAAAATGGGAGCACAACTGACATTAACTTTTCTTTATACTCAGTTTTTCAAAATTTCTACAATGTATGTGAATTGGTATCACAATCATAAATATCATATACATTAAAAACAATGGGAATACAAAAGGAAAAGATATGCTTGTTCACTGCAAGATAAATTAATCTGCTTTCAAAAAAGTTTCCAGATGTACAACTCTTCTGTCTGCAGATGATCTGAATTTCTTGGTCAAAATATTCTGGCCATTTTTAAAGGAAAAAAAAAATCACAAATTAATAAAGATAAATTGCCTAGAGATAGATTTTAATGAAAGTGAACTCACAACAGCAGCATATTTATTGCCTTGCATTGGCAATTTAACAGGGGCACACCTGGTACTGAAACACATATTGTTTAAACTATTGGAGCACATCTGGTCTTATTTTACCAAATAACGCAGATTCAGGTGAAACTGGGGAAGCCCTCATGTCTGCAGGTTTCTGGTATAAAAACTTTCTCAACAGCAAAACACACAAGAGATACAGGAACACCTACAGAAAAACACATTCAATCATGGAGAAATTTCACTGGGTATGTGTCAGATCATGGGAAAATTTGGAGACTGACGAGCTTGCTTCAGAATAATGACAGTTTTAAAATGAAAGAGAGAAAAATAAACTTATAAGTGCATTCTAAGAGCATATGAGCAGACAGCTTTAAAATTTCAGTTCCTACAGAACCATACCCTTATTCGTGCGTGCATTTATTTGTGAACCAAAATTTTTTATTTAAACACTCACGTGCCAACCTCTGAGACGCCTGGTGGGTGACAGGTGAGTGAAGAGAATCATCTCAGAGCTCCAGGCCAGTGGGGAGCAGACAGCATGCTAGAACCTGGCACATGCTCTACAGTGGGGGTCCTGATACTTCAGAGAAGCCCCCAAAGGAGAGCGATCAGGTACCCACCACGGATTCCTACTAATCCGTAATGCAGCTCCTACGATTAAGTCAATCAGTCACAAGCTCCACTCCACAAGCAGCTAAACAGAGGTGTGGTGGGTGAGCCAGCTGGGCGAGGCCTTAGCCTCCTGCATGCGCACTGGTTCAACTGAAGTGTGTTGTGTGTGTGCTCAGTTGTATCCCACTCTTGGCGACCCCATGGACTGTAGTGCGCCAGGCTCCTCTGTCTGTGGGATTCTCCAGGCAAGAATACTGCAGTGGGTTGTCATGCCCTCCTCCAGGGGATCTTCCTGATCCAGGGATTGAAACCAGGTCTCCTGCATTGTAGGCAGATTCTTTACTGTTTGAGCCAGCAGTGAGCACCCAACAGTAATAATGTTCAGTGAATGAACTGTTAGATAAGGAAGCTGAGGTCTTTAAATTGCTTCTCACTGCCTCTCTTTAAGAGATTTGACAAAATTTTCAGATGACATGTGTGATAAAGGGAAGCTATTTTTTTTTTAATGTCTAAAATTTGCCTTGGAAATGATTTTAAAATGTTAAGGCAGTTTGAGAATCATGAAAAACTGTAATTAAGTAATTTAAATTATTGAAATTACAGATTTTGTAAACATGACGGGAAACACTGACCCAGATATTGTAAATACCACCACACAGCACTCCCTTCCCTTCCATCAGTTCTGAATCTAGAGTCTTTACTCAGGATAGAATGCTCCAGGAATCACTAAAAACATCTTGTTGATACTTGCTCAGAACTTTCTCCCCTCTTTAGCATGATTTTATTTCATAAAGCAAGGATAAAATATTCCAATAAAACACATCTCTAATTTAATATTAATAGGAAAATGATTTCTCCTTAAAAGGTTATTTTTTAAAGGGTTGAAACAATTTATTCCTTAAAGCAAAGAATTATCTGTACAATTTATTTTAGAGATGCTTTTCTATCTCACATGGAATAATTACCTAACTTAACCATTTGTGAGCTCCATATTTTTAAGGATATAGAATTAAGACACGATTACTGCTACCAGTGAACTTACAACCCAGCAAGGTAAACACATAAAACAATATACTGCTGTTCCTGCTGCTGAGTCGCTTCAGTCGTGTCTGACTCTGTGCGACCCCATAGACAGCAGCCCACCAGGCTCCCCCGCCCCTGGCATTCTCCAGGCAAGAACACTGGAGTGGGTTGCCAGTTCCTTCTCCAATGCATGAACGTGAAAAGTGAAAGTGAAGTCACTTAGTCGTGTCTGACCCTCAACGACCTCATGGACTGTAGCCCACCAGGCTCCTCCGTCCATGGGATTTTCCAGGCAAGAGTACTGGAGTGGGGTGCCATTGCCTTCTCTGAAACAATATACTGGAAGTAGCTCAATGAATCTTGAGATATATTAGATGGCATACACCAACCAAGTCACAAGATGCAATAACTGATAAATGGCTCAGAGAACAGACCCTCAGTAAGGATTAAAGGAATCCAAGAAGACTGCACAGAGGTGTCAGCCAGGGAAGACTTCAAGAGAGAGGGTTTTGACTGACTTTCTGACTAAAAGTCAGTACAGATGAATGGAAATTTCCTACAACACTCTATTGCCCTTTCCATCTCCATCTAATCAGAGAAACATTAAACGAGGTACTCCACGCAAAACTGGAATTCTAGAGAGAACATATAAATATATGTCACAGGCATCTACATAGGGCATACCAGAAGGATATATGTGTGTGTAACACCAGATCAGGGGCTTCCCTGGTGGCTCAATGGTAAAGAATCTGCCTGCCAATACAGAAGACATGGGTTCAGTCCCTGGGTCTGGAAGATCCCGTGGAGGAGGAAATGGCAACCCACTCCAGTATTCTTGCCTGGAGAATCCCATAGACAGAGGAGCCTGGCGGGCTACAGTCCACGGGGTCACAAAGAGTCAGACACAACTGAGAGACTACACAACAACAAAACATCAGATAGATACATATCATATCTGATGGCTGTGCTTCATGCAATATATACATATATGTATCATTTCATATCAAACAGAGGGACCCAAATCCTATCTATGAACAATGATGCTGACCCTACCCACATTCCTGACCCTCAGAGCTTACGTTCCCCTCAAAAATCCCTCAAAGAAAGTGGCGTCCATCCTTCAGAGCCACATGTCTTGCGCCCAAGAGCTAACGCCCCACAACCAGCTGAGGAAGCGCCAGGGTGTGAGTTGTCCCATAGCAGGTTTGCTGGAGCCCTCCGTCTGGGGAGCTCTCTTCATGTTTACTGGTCAGGAGGCTCCTTAGTTCTCCAGTTGGCACCATCATGTCACTGGCCTTTCAGCCTCACTCACCACAGTCGAGAAGCCCCTTATCCATGAGAAGCCACATTTGCGAGGCTCTAAACACGATCACCCTGTGTTCCCTTCCTGTCTTCTTCCCATTTCACTGGGGACACCTTCTCACCCCGCATTTCTTTGTCCTCTTCGTCTCCCCAACTCTAAATACTGTCGTGACCCAGAACTGAGTCTTCCAGACTCCTCCCTCCAGCTGCGCCTCTGTTGCTTCAGTATCTTCCTCAGGGTCATGGCTTAAATCCCAACTTCCATCTTCATATCCCAAGCCTGGAGCCTCCTCCTCCGTTCTTGATGCAGACATCTGCTCATGGGTTGTGTCAGCTTGATGTTTCAAAGGGAACTCAAATTTCACAAGTCTAGCACTAGACTCTTCACCAACCGCTTGAACCTCTTTTCCAGCCATCCCCTCCAAATCAGTCCTCAGGTCCATCATCCACCATTTGTTTGAGGCAAAATGTGAAGTTATCTCAAACTTGACTCTTTTTCTTACCTCATATTCAACCCATCACCAGAGATGTTGACTCTGGGCAGTCCTCCACACTGACCCGCCCAGGCTGTGGTCACCTCACACCTGGGCTACTGCAGTAAAGGCCTGTCATGTCACCCCAATCACTACAATCTACTCACTGAGCAGCTTACACAACAGGCTGGAGGCTGGGCGTCCAAGATCAAGGTGCCTGCAGATTTGGTTTCTCCTGGACGCGCTCCTTGCCTTGAAGACGGACCACCTCCCTGCTCTTTCCTTACGCGGTCTTTTCTGCTTTTCCTCACCCTGCTGGTGTCTTCCATGTGTCCTGATCCCTTCTTCTTACAAGGACACCAATTAGATTGGATTGGGGCACCACCCTAACAACCTCATTTAACTTTAAATAACTCTTTTAGGTAACTCTTTAAAGGTCAAGTCTTTAAATATAGTTACATTTGCAGCTGGCGCTTCAGCTATGAATTTGGAGAGGCAACAGTCCATTATGGTATCATTCAGTGGTTTCCCATCTCACACAGGAAACAAGACAGCGTCTTTTCAGTGGCCTGAGAGACACCACCTGGCCTGACTACCCTGTCACCAGTCTTTCTCCAGCTCCTGCATGCAAGCAAATCAGCTTGTTTGCCATTCATGGAAGAACAGGCAGCCTCTTTACTTGTGATTCCCTCCTCAGAAGGGTCTTTCTCTCCCTGTCACAGGGTTCTCAGGTCTTTGCTGAAGCATCTCTTCTCCAGGAGAACTTCCTGCCTAATTTACAGCCTCACCTTGACCACCACAACCCCCCTCTCCCACTTTATTTTCCATCAGGACACCTGTCATCATCTCTCCCAGTGTTGACATGACATGTATTTTACATATTTATGGAGATTTGTCTGACACCAAGCTTCCTGGTGGCCGCGGTCTTTGTTTTATTCAACGCTGGTTCTCCATCATCTTGAACAGGAACAAACATTCTCCGATCAAGGTGACAGAAATTCATGACTGTTTTCAAGGGTATAATGCTGATCAGAACTATCAACTATCTCTAGAACTTATTTGGTCTTGGCCAATAAGCAACCTCCGCTTTCTCCTAGTTGATAATAAACTCGTACTGGTTTTGAGATCTCTTTCTGGTGACTGACTCTGCACAGCTACCCCAAATCCATTATTATGTCTTGTTTCTTTGCTTGTATACTTAGAACATGCTGAAATCAGCACATACAAATTCATAAATTCAGACCTCAGGGGCTTTTCTATGAAAGTTCCTGGTTTATTGAGGTGTTAACATAAACCATAGTCCTGCAAAGAGTCAGAAACTTTAGATGAAAGAAGAGAACATTTATTGAGCACCCACTTTGAAAGTGTATGATTTCACTGAATCCTTACTACAAGCCTGACTTCCCTGGTGGCTCAGATGGTAAAGCATCTGCCTACAATGTGGGAGACTGGGGTTCAGTCCCTGGGTCGGGAAGATTTCCTGGAGAAGGAAATGGCAACCCACTCCAGTATTCTTGCCTGGAGGATCCCATGGATGGAGAAGCCTGGTAGGGTACACAGTCCATGGGGTCGCAAAGAATCGGGCACAACTGAGCAACTTCACTTTCAATACCTTTATCATCAGGGCAAGCCTCTGTTACCACTGTTATTAAGTCTGTTGATACTCATTAAATCTATACATACTGTATTGTATATTGATACTGGATTAAGTCTATTGATATTGTTATTAAGTCTACTGATACTGTATTATCTACTGATGTTGTTAGTAAGTTTAGTGATACTGTATTGTCTATTGATGTTGTTATTAAGTCTATTGATACTCTATTAAGTCCACTGATCTGATTGTCTCCTCCCACACATAAGAGCCAATATGGTTCCCTGAATATATAACAAATCTACCTTTTTTTCCCTCCTGAATATGCAGAGTTAATTCACAACTCTTAAGGATTTTATATAACAAGAAGCTTATCTTCTCCACTGAGCTAACATTCTCCTGCTGGACATCCCGTGCCTGTTCTCACATGTGGAACCCTGGATACAGCCTTGATCTCAGAGGCTTGGAATAAGCAGGAGCCAGGAGGGAGGAAAGGCATTGTCTTCAGCAATTCTCCAAATACAGCATAATGTACTCTGTAAGAGTCTGGACTCCTGAGTGCAAAGCCCAGGTTGTCCAATGACTAGCTGTACATCTTGGGGAAAATACTTCACTTTTCTGTTAAATGGGAAGGATGACAACAAATACATTGACAGCATTCATAGAGACGTTATGCCCACAGCCTATAAAACTTCAGTAATGTAAGCTATTGATCTGCAACTTGCTTTTTTCATTCGTACCAGCAGTCACATGTTTGCCCTGATGGTAAACATTTAATTTCTGGTCTCTTGCTTTAATAATGCCAGTCAAACATCCTCATACATATTTCCAGAGGCTTATGTGAAAATTAGTCTAGGATATATACAGAAAACAGAGTTTGGCAAATGTTAGTCTCCAATTTGTCTAGATATCACAAAATTGTTCTCTAACGCATTTGTGCTGACTTTTACTTACATCCCCCCACACAGCAGTGAATGATACCCTCTCATCATCTGATTGTCAGGCTTGATTGAGTGTGGCCTTCTGATGTGTGTGAGATAACCTCATGAGATACTCCGTTTTCATTTCCCCGATGGTTAATGAGGTTGGATATCTTTTCATCGTGTTGACTGACAGTTTTAAAATGAAAGAGAGAAAAATAAACTTATAAGTGCATTCTAAGAGCATATGAGCAGACAGCTTTAAAATTTCAGTTCCTACAGAACCATACCCTTATTCATGCGTGCATCTATTTGTGAACCAAAATTTTTTATTTAAACACTCACGTGCCAACCTCTGAGACGCCTGGTGGGTGACAGGTGAGTGAAGAGAATCATCTCAGAGCTCCAGGCCAGTGGGGAGCAGACAGCATGCTAGAACCTGGCACATGCTCTACAGTGGGGGTCCTGATACTTCAGAGAAGCCCCCAAAGGAGAGCGATCAGGTACCCACCACGGATTCCTACTAATCCGTAATGCAGCTCCTACGATTAAGTCAATCAGTCACAAGCTCCACTCCACAAGCAGCTAAACAGAGGTGTGGTGGGTGAGCCAGCTGGGCGAGGCCTTAGCCTCCTGCATGCGCACTGGTTCAACTGAAGTGTGTTGTGTGTGTGCTCAGTTGTATCCCACTCTTGGCGACCCCATGGACTGTAGCCCGCCAGGCTCCTCTGTCTGTGGGATTCTCCAGGCAAGAATACTGCAGTGGGCTGTCATGCCCTCCTCCAGGGGATCTTCCTGATCCAGGGATTGAAACCAGGTCTCCTGCATTGTAGGCAGATTCTTTACTGTTTGAGCCAGCAGTGAGCACCCAACAGTAATAATGTTCAGTGAATGAACTGTTAGNTGTCATGCCCTCCTCCAGGGGATCTTCCTGATCCAGGGATTGAAACCAGGTCTCCTGCATTGTAGGCAGATTCTTTACTGTTTGAGCCAGCAGTGAGCACCCAACAGTAATAATGTTCAGTGAATGAACTGTTAGATAAGGAAGCTGAGGTCTTTAAATTGCTTCTCACTGCCTCTCTTTAAGAGATTTGACAAAATTTTCAGATGACATGTGTGATAAAGGGAACCTATTTTTTTTNTAGTAAGTTTAGTGATACTGTATTGTCTATTGATGTTGTTATTAAGTCTATTGATACTCTATTAAGTCCACTGATCTGATTGTCTCCTCCCACACATAAGAGCCAATATGGTTCCCTGAATATATAACAAATCTACCTTTTTTTCCCTCCTGAATATGCAGAGTTAATTCACAACTCTTAAGGATTTTATATAACAAGAAGCTTATCTTCTCCACTGAGCTAACATTCTCCTGCTGGACATCCTGTGCCTGTTCTCACATGTGGAACCCTGGATACAGCCTTGATCTCAGAGGCTTGGAATAAGCAGGAGCCAGGAGGGAGGAAAGGCATTGTCTTCAGCAATTCTCCAAATACAGCATAATGTACTCTGTAAGAGTCTGGACTCCTGAGTGCAAAGCCCAGGTTGTCCAATGACTAGCTGTACATCTTGGGGAAAATACTTCACTTTTCTGTTAAATGGGAAGGATGACAACAAATACATTGACAGCATTCATAGAGACGTTATGCCCACAGCCTATAAAACTTCAGTAATGTAAGCTATTGATCTGCAACTTGCTTTTTTCATTCGTACCAGCAGTCACATGTTTGCCCTGATGGTAAACATTTAATTTCTGGTCTCTTGCTTTAATAATGCCAGTCAAACATCCTCATACATATTTCCAGAGGCTTATGTGAAAATTAGTCTAGGATATATACAGAAAACAGAGTTTGGCAAATGTTAGTCTCCAATTTGTCTAGATATCACAAAATTGTTCTCTAACGCATTTGTGCTGACTTTTACTTACATCCCCCCACACAGCAGTGAATGATACCCTCTCATCATCTGATTGTCAGGCTTGATTGAGTGTGGCCTTCTGATGTGTGTGAGATAACCTCATGAGATACTCCGTTTTCATTTCCCCGATGGTTAATGAGGTTGGATATCTTTTCATCGTGTTGACCTTTCAGATTTCCTTTTTGGCTGATTGCTTATTCACAATCATTTCTACTACAATTTATTGATCAAGGTAATTCATAAAACCATCTTTGATTTGAGGGTAGGAGAAATAGAGTCCATTGCTTAAACAGACAGAACATCACACCACATTTATCAGTTCTGTGGCTTGCCTTTTTGTAACTGTTTTAGTTAATTTTACTGGAATTATCTATCATTCCCAAATAATATCTTCACCCATTTAGGTTATTAAAGAATATTGAGGAGAGTTTCTTGTGCTGTATAGTACATCCTAAATGTAAAGAGAATTTGAAAAAGGATAGATATATATATGTATAACTGAATCACTTTGCTGTGATTTATGCATCACAGACGTCGCTTCCCAGCATGTGGCTGATCTTTTCACACTTTACAGTGTCTTCTGACTCATAGACATTTTTAGTGTTAACATAGTCAAATTTACTGTCTTTGTCTCATGAACTGTGATTTCTGTGTCTCTTTTAAGAAAATCTGTGCTCTCCAAAAGTCATATTCTGCTGTTTCTCCAAATGCCTTAAATTTTAGTATCTACATTTGGCTCATAAACCATTTGGTATTTATTTTAGTACATCATTTGGGGTAAGAATAGAATTTAATTTTACTTTTTTTCATGTAACAAGCCAATTGCCCCAGCAGAGTTTGTTAAAGAGTCTAGATTCCTCTATTTATTTGTAATGTCCTTCTGCTATATAAGTTTCCTTATATTTATGGTTGTACTAAAGTCCTCTCTAGCTAAAAAACACTATTTTAACAACTGAATAAGTTAAGACTGAACATTTGATTTGATACACCTTCATTTTTTTCTTCTTTAACGTCTCCTGACTACAAATGTTCTTTGCTTTCTCATTCAAATTGCAACTGGTTTGTCGAGTTCCACTTATTAGTATCTTGAATGTTATTATATCAAAATTTTAAAATTTAATTACATTGTAAGCAATGTAAAAATCTCATCAGGCATTTTTCATTTTTTTCTTAGAGACTGAAAAGATGATTCTAAAATTAATATTAAACCATCTAGTGTATAGGAATCTTGTATATCCAAAGCAGTCTTTGAAAAGAATTAAGTCAAAGGACTTATACTACTTGATTTCAAGACTTATTATAAAGCTGTAGTAATCAGGATTAGTGATACTGGCATGAAGACTGACACATACATCAATGGGGGGAACAGAAAAAATTCCTGGAAATAAACTCACATATGTACTGATGTTTCATTACCAGCAAAGTCAGCAAAGCAACAACTGAGAGGGGAATCTTTTCAAAAGGGATTGTGGGAACAATTGGACATCCATCTAGGAAAACAAACCATAACACTCTCCTCAAACCAAACACAAACATAACTCAGCATGGATTACAGACCTACGTTTAAATGCCAGAACTATAAAGCTTCTAGAAGTTACAGGGTCCAAGTTAGGTCTCGGCATATCTGTACCAGTCCTTAACTAATTTAACAAGAAAGAGCCAAACAATAGCAAATTGTTTCATAGCCCTGTTCCCATGAACAGCACAAAATTTTCTCCAAAACACTACACACTCCCAAACTAACATATTCAACAGCTAAATCTAATCATACTCAATATGCTTCTTTGTATCAGTGCATAAAATCCTAACAAGATTGTTTTAAAAACTCCTTATGGGAACTCTATCACCACTTCATTTCCTGATGCTCCAAAGTGAGCTGTTTAAATCAGTGTTAAGAAATTTCCCACGTCTTTCTCTTTGTTTTCCCTCTTCCGGCTGGCACAATTTTTGATATGTAGTAGGTACTACTTTGTTTAGTTTCATTTAATTGAAGACATAATATCAAGGTTTAAATGTTCATAAAAATTTATGAAGGAAACATTTCTTTAAATTACTGAAGATGAAGCCAATGGAAATGACAGTAAAACTCTAAAACACCTATTTTCTTTCATCCAAAAACTCCCTACTCTTCTATTGCAGATTAACTCAAAGAATTTAAAACATTTTTTTCAAAACCAACTAAGAACAAAAGGGTAAAATTTTAAAACGCAATTCAGGAGTTTGAGCAGATTCAGAGTTTTCTCATCATTAAAGGTAATGAACCTTTGACACTATAGCTTTAATATTCGGAGAAGGCAATGGCAAACCCACTCCAGTACTCTTGCCTGGAAAATCCCATGGGTGGAGGAGCCTGGTGGGCTGCAGTCCATGGAGTCGCGAAGAGTTGGACACAACTGAGCGACTTCACTTTCACTTTTCACTTTCATGATTGGAGAAGGAAATGGCAACCCACTCCAGTGTTCTTGCCTGGAGAATCTCAGGGACAGGGGAGCCTGGTGGGCTGCCGTCTATGGGGTCGCACAGAGTCAGCCACAACTGAAGCGACTTAGCAGCAGGATTCTTTTTCAAATGTGTTCATAACTATTCATGGTACAGTTTTAGGTTCACTGAATTTACATGCAGCATATTAGAGAGCATGACAGCTTTGAAACTCCATAGGCAAGAAACTTGTGACTTCCATTTCATTATTCTGCTGTAAATTTATAGATACGTAAACCTGTAATAGATATTTTCATCTACAAAGATTGCAGTTACAGTAAGAAGCATGATAACTATTTCATTTCTGCCATGTTTCGCACCAGTTTCTGAATGAGCACATCCAATCACGTTGTTATCTATTCCTTAAATATTTTAGGACCCTTCATGTTTGTTCCAGTATGCTAAGCCATGCAACGCTCCAAATTTCTAGCGCCGTCCAGAGGCCGCAAAACTTTAACATATTTTTGAAATCAATTATTAGAACAGAAAGGTGTCTGAAGGAGAATCTGACACAGCAACTGTGGAACAATTTTATTCATGGGACTTTTTTGAAAATCTTATAAAGATTACAGACACTGTCAGAACAAATGCACACTTTCACAAAATTTTGCTTGCAACTTTAGGAATTTCAAAGAATACTGAAGTCTGATTCTTGGATCCCAGATTAAGAATCTTCACCTAGTTTCGTCCCCTTGAGTAAGTAAGTAGAGTGTGTTCAGTCACGTCCAACTCCTTGCAACCCCATGGACTGTAGCCCGCCAGGCTGTTCATGGGAATTTCCAGGCAAGAATACTGGAGTGGATTGCCATTCTCTTCTTCAGAGGATCTTCCCAACCCCATGTGCTGTGCTGTGCTTAGTCACTTAGTCATGTCTGACTCTTTGTGACCCTATGGATTGTAGCCCGCCAGGCTCCTCTGTCCTTGAGGATTCTCCAGGCAAGAATACTGGAGTGGTTTGCTATGCCCTTCCCCAGGGGATTTTGCCGTCAGGGATCGAATCCAGGTCTCCTGCATTGCAGGTGGATTCTTTATCATCTGAACCACCAGGGAATCCCCTTCCCAACCTATACTGGGAGCCAAAGCCCAGCACTGTGGGCCAGGACTCAGCACTTCAGTGGCCCAGCCAGACTAAAACTCAAGCTTTTGCTGTCTGAGTTCATTACTATTTTTCTGCACAGTACTCAAATTCAAAAGAGGTGACTAGGAACAAAACACAGGATAACAATTCAAAGTTCTTATTAGATGTGGAATAAAGTCTGAATAAGACAGACAAGTAGGTACAGTAACTCTAGCATAATATATTTAGTAGTAGAAAATAATCATAGCAAGCCACCAAAAATGACATTTTAGGGACTTGCCTGGTGGCCCAGTGGTCAAGATTCCACTTACCAATGCAGGGGACAAGGGTTCAGTCCCTGGTGCAGGAAGATTCCACATGCCATGAGGCACCTAAGCCCACGGGCCACAACTAGAGATGCCCATGTGCTGCAGCTAAGACCCAACCAGCCAAATAGACTAAATAAATAAAAGTGACAGCCTAGGCATGAGTGGTCAAAGTACATCCCACACAGTGAGCACAGATAACCAGTATAAAGTGATTGCTGGAAGGAAGGAAGGAGAAAGACAGAGACAAGGTGGGAAGTCAAGGAGGGGAGGGGAGAGAAATGTGTCTACCAGCACAGAAATAAGCATTCATCTAAAACGTCGTGCTTCTGCTAAGGTTAACACTGTCTTATCTGTCCAGTTAAGTGAAAATGTGACCATGATATGGTGCTTCCCTGATGGCTCAACAGTTAAAGAATCCGCCGACAATGCAGGAGACACACGGATTTGATCCCTGGGTCAGGAAGATCCCCTGGATGAGGAAATGGCAACCCACTCCAGTATTCTTGCCTGAAAAATCCCATGGACAGAGGAGCCTAGTGGGCTACAGTCCATGGGGTGGCAAAGAGTTGGACATGACTGAGCAACTAAGCATGCACACCATGTGACAATATAAAAGTCTGCTATTAAGTAGTTATCAAAGGAACAAATATTATCTCAGTTTTTTTTAACCTTGGAGTAAGATGGATCCTGCTAAGATGGTGCTTTGTTCAGAGAAGGAGCAGGTCGGGTGGAAGAGCCTGGGGGCAGGGGGGAGCTAAGATTTCAGAAGAAATCAGAAGCCACTCCGCACAAAGAGGAAGATGTGTTTGGAACCCCACATAGAGGGAAGGACAGAGATGGGAAAGAGGACAGGGTGCGGAGCGTGCAGGTGGCAGGAGGGCTCCACTCTGGGAATGTACTGGAAGAGAGAAGGACTAATCTGACTCCGCATCTCACCTATTTCTTTTGCTTTAACACTGGGCTCGGTTGCCTGTGCTGAGTCACATTGGCTCTGAACCTTTTGTAAAAGAATGCTCCCCAGAGCCTGAAATACACAGGGGAGTCTGTTCTCAGGGCTCTGACCTTTAAGGGTCCATCCACACAGAGACAAAAAGTTGCAGAACAGACAAGAGCCCTTGTTTTATTGGAAGTTTATAGAAACATCATGACTTGACCTAACTGCACAGCTGTAAGAACAAAGGATTCCTACACCAAAACGTCTGCAACAGAAAACTACCCCCCTTCCTCACCTTGCCCTTTAAAAATGCTTTGCTGAAACCCTTCAGAGAGTTTGAAGTTTGGGGAGCACAAGCCACCCATCTCCTTGCATGGCCCTGCAATGAATCTTTCTCTGCTCCAAACTCTGATGTTTTGATTTGTTTGACCTCACAGTGCATTGGGCACATGAACGTGCTATTGAGAATATGAACTTAGTAACAGTATCTCTTTCTCAGAACCCCCAGATCTTGAGATTGGTCTAAAACTCAAAGAATGTTTAATATGAGTGGTCAATTTATGGGAAACATTGAAAGACCTAAACACTCTCTTTAGGGTGATGTAGGGGTCAAAACAAAGCAGCTAACTCTAAGAAAACTCTTTCTGACAATAGAATATATGTCCAAAGAATATTATAGACTCTTCTCTGGAAATGTTAAGGCTGAATTAGTTATCCAAGAGATTTAAATGATGTAGGTACAAAACTAACTGAACTGAAATTCAACCAACTAATCGAAGTTACCAAAGTCTGCTAAATATCTTCTTTAGTATCTTTTAACTTAATTTTTATATTTCTATGATTTGTTTTCTTCAATAGTCCATATGTTTTAAAATATTAGACACCATTAGAAACAAGACTTTCAGGTACTGAATTTAAATATATCTGTGAAATTCACTCATGCACATGGATTTCATTAAGTTCGGTGAAGCAAATAAAGTCTGTTGTTATGAAGAGGACCTTTGACAGCTCATAATTACATAAAAATAAGTGCATCAGTTGAGGAGTAGAACAAAATTAAGATGTCAGCATTGATGAATCTCATAACTAAAATTTTAAGAAGCACTTTAAGACTCAGTAACTTTTCCCTGTTTTTGTGTGGCTACATTAAAGTGGTAACAATTAATTTTGCAGCAACTTGACAGTAATTATTTAACTCAACACATCATGGAGGTAATTTTTAGAAATTATGGACTAAAATACATTAAATCTGCTTAGCTAATTAAACCATGAAAGACTAAGATGGGAATTGCAACGAGAATTCAATTTAATTCAAAACCTGAACAAAATTTTTAGATTAGAAGTAAATGATTGGTTCTAACACTTATAAGTAAGGATAACAATACTAAAACAAAAACAAGCTCCAGGTCAAAACACTAGTAAGAGGCTTTTTGGCAGTGATAGCATCAAGATTCTTTTTGGTAAATACCGGTAGCCAACAATAGTTAGGACAGATGTATGTCCAGGCTTCACTTAAAAGCTAGTCTCAGATCAAAACCCACCACACATGGTAGGTATTGCATTGAATCTGTAGACTTTCTGGGGTAGTATGGTCATTTCAACAACGTTAATTCTTCCAGTCTACAGACACAGTATACCTTTCCATCTCTTTGTGTCACCACCATCTTTCATCAGTGTCTCAGAGTTTTCTGAGTACAAGTCTTTGATCTCTTTACCTAGATTTATTCCTTGTTATGTCATTATTTTTTATATGATTGTAAATGGAACTGTTCTCTTAATTTTTCTTTCTGGTAGTTCCCTGTTAGTGTATAGAAATGCAACTGTTGGCTTTGGGCTTATTATATATGACTTTATTTGAAGAAGGAAATGGCAACCCACTCCAGTATTCTCGCCTGAGAAATCTCCATGGACAAAGGAGCCTGGTGGGCTACAATCCATGGAGTCACAAAACAGTCAGACATGATGTAGCAACTAAACAATAACAGCAACACGCCTTTATTGTGTTGAGGGATGTTGTTTCTGTAGCCACCTTGTTGAGAGTTTTTATCATAAGTAGATGTTGAATTTTGTCTAAACCTTTTTCTGCATCTGTTGAGATGATCAATCTGTTAATGAGGTGTATTACACTGATTTATGTGTGGATACCAAACCATCCTTGCATCCCTGGGATAAATCCCAATCATGGTGTATGATCCTTTTAAAGTATTATTGAATTTGATCTGCTAATATTATGTTGAGGATTTTTGTATCTATGCTTATTAGTGATAATGGCCAGTAATGGTCTCTTGTTATGATAACCTTGTCTGGTATCGAGGTGACCCTAGACTTGTAGAATGTGTTCAGAAATGTTCTGTCCTCTGCAATTTTTTGGAATAATTTGAGAAGGATGGATCTTAACTCTTCTCTAAATGTTTGGTAGAAATCACCTGTGAAGTTATCTGACCTTGGACTTCTGTTTGTTGAGATTTTTTAAATTACTGATTTAATTTCATTAATGCTCACCAGAGCTGTAGGGGTTCCTCTTATGTGGTCTGCATGGGCCCTTCTGCTGTTGTGAGCTGATTACTGTGGGCTAGCATGCTTGTCTGACTCTTGTTTCAGTTGGTCGCCAAGCCCTATCTTGTGTGGAGGCTGCCTGCTGTGGTTGGTGGGGCCAAGTATTGGCATGGCTGGATATAGGGCCAGGGAATCTTGGTCTATACCACCTTATTGGTGGGAGGCACTGGGTCATGATGGGGGGTGGACTTCTGGTAGGCATGGTCAGTTTTGTCATGGCTGACTGTGGAGTCCATGGTGTCTTGGAGCTGGAAGGGGGACCATGCCCTGGTGTCTCTAGCCCTTGGGGGTCCTGGAGTCAGTGTTAGCTCACAGGTGATGGGACAAGGGCCCAAGGGATTCCAGAGATGTGCTGTCCCCTTGGTGTGTAGGGTCGGGTTCTGGGCCCTCTGGTGTCCAGGGCCAGTCCCAGGGCAGCTGGGGTCATAGGGGTTCTATGGCAGCCAGATGTTGTATGGGGCTGTGTCCCCACCCACCTAGCTGCTTGGCCCAGGGTGTCCCAGGGCTGATGCTGACTGGCTGGTAGGTAGGGCTGGGTTCTGGAACTAGAGGGAGGATTTCAAAATAGCACTCACAGCATCAGCATTCTCATGCTGGATGAGCTCCACACAATGGCTGCTGTAGCATCGGCATCCCCAGGGTGAGCTCCCATTACCTCCAGTCTCTCTGAGAGGCTCTTCAGCATCAGCAAGTAGGTTTGACTCAGACTCCTTGCAAACAACCAACTCTGCCCTGGGTCCTGGGTTCTGTGTGAGCTTGGCAAGCATGGAGTCTCCCTTTCCCACTCGTCTCTCTTTAGCTTGACTTTCTCTGTAAACTTCTAGCTAGCCTACCATTGAGCTCTCAACTATCATGGAGTCACCAGCCTCCTCTCAACTGTGTATTACCAAGCTCTCCTCCAAAAAAATTCTGTCTCCTTAGGGAAGACAGTGAACCCCCTGTTTCTTCCCTGGGAGAACCTGGCCCATTGCTCCAGAGCTAAGCAGGACATGTGCTTTAGTCACTCAGTAGTGTCTGACTCTTTGTGACACCATGGACTGTAGCCACCAGGCTTCACTGTCCATGGGTTTCTCCAGGCAAGAATAATGGAGTGGGTTGCCATGCCCTTTTCCAGGGGATCTTCCCCAACTCAGGGATTGAACCAAGTTTCTCGCTTCTCCTGCATTGGCAGGTGGGTTCTTTACCTCTAGCACCACCTGGGAAGCCCAAGGACTTTAAATAACTGCTTTTAAAATATTTTCACCACTTTTGTTTCATTGGAGAGGGTCTTCAGAGAGCCCCACATCACCATACCAATATGTTTTCCATTTACATATGTTTTTACCATTCAATTAAATTTTCTATTTGTGTTTTATAATGTAAGTAATATATTAATTTACTGCATATAATATAGTCATACATATATATAAGTTGCAAATAATCCTACCTGTGTTGCTCAAAATATCTCTGAGAAGGCGCTCAGTCAAAACTGTATGGATGGATTTATCTATGGGCTTTCTATTTTGTTCCATTGATCTATATTTCTGTCTTTATGCCAGTACCATGCTGTCTTGATGACTGTAGCTTTGTAGTATAGTCTGAAGTCAGGCAGGTTGATTCCCCCAGTTCCATTCTTCTTTCTCAGAATTGCTTTGGCTATTTGAGGTTTTTTGCATTTCCATACAAATTGTGAAATTATTTGTTCTAGTTCTGTGAAAAATACTGTTGGTAGCTTGATAGGAATTGCATTGAATCTATAGATTGCTTTGGGTAGTATACTCATTTTCACTATATTGATTCTTCCAATCCATGAACATGGTAGGTTTCTCCATCTATTTGTGTCATCTTTGATTTCTTTCACAGAGTTTTATAGTTTTCTATATATAGGTCCTTTGTTTCTTTAGGTCGGACATGACTGAAGCAACTTAGCAGCAGCAGCATTCCTAAGTATTTTATTGATAGGGATTGCATTGAATCTATAGATTGCTTTGGGTAGTATACTCATTTTCACTATATTGATTCTTCCAATCCATGAACATGGTAGGTTTCTCCATCTATTTGTGTCATCTTTGATTTCTTTCACAGAGTTTTATAGTTTTCTATATATAGGTCCTTTGTTTCTTTAGGTCGGACATGACTGAAGCAACTTAGCAGCAGCAGCATTCCTAAGTATTTTATTCTTTTTGTCACAGTGAATGGAATTGTTTCCTTAATTTCTCTTTCTGTTTTATCATTGTTAGCATATAGGAATGAAAGGGATTTCTGTGTATTAATTTTATATCCTGCAACTTTACTATATTCCTTGATTAGCTCTAGCANCTTTAGTTTCTTTAGGTAGATATATTCCTAAGTATTTTATTCTTTTCGTTGCAATGGTGAATGGAATTGTTTCCTTAATTTCGTTTTCTACTTTCTCATTATTAGTGTATAGGAATGCAAGGGATTTCTGTGTGTTGATTTTATATCCTGCAACTTTACTATATTCATTGATTAGCTCTAGTAATTTTCTGGTGGAGTCTTTAGGGTTTTCTATGTAGAGGATCATGTCATCTGCAAACAGTGAGAGTTTTACTTCTTCTTTTCCAATTTGGATTCCTTTTATTTCTTTTTCTGCTCTGATTGCTGTGGCCAAAACTTCCAGAACTATGTTGAATAGTAGTGGTGAGAGTGGGCACCCTTGTCTTGTTCCTGACTTTAGGGGAAATGCTTTCAATTTTTCACCATTGATAATTTTTGCTGTGGGTTTATCATATATGGTTTTTATTATGTTGAGGTATGTTCCATGTCTGCTTTCTGGAAGGTTTTTACAATAAATGGATGTTGAATTTTGTCAAAGGCTTTCTCTGCACCTATTGAGATAACCAAATGGTTTTCATCTTTCAATTTGTTAATGTGGTGTATCACATTGATTGATTTGCAAATATTGAAGAATCCTTGCATCCCTGGGATAAAGCCCACTTGGTCATGGTGTATGATCTTTTTAATGTGTTGTTGGATTCTGATTGCTAGAATTTTGTTGAGGATTTTTGCATCTATGTTCATCAGTGATATTGGCCTGTAGTTTTCTTTTTTTGTGGCATCTTTGTCTGGTTTTGGTATTAGGTTGATGGTGGCCTCATAGAATGAGTTTGGTAGTTTACCTTCCTCTGCAATTTTCTGAAAGAGTTTGAGTAGGATAGCTCTTCTCTAACTTTTTGGTAGAATTCACCTGTGAAGCCATCTGGCCCTGGGCTTTTGTTTGTTGGAAGATTTTTGGACACCTTATCTTTGACAAAGTAGGCAAGAATATACAATGGAGAAAAGACAATCTATTTAACAAGTGGTGCTGGGAAAACTGGTCAACCATCTGTAAAAGAATGAAACTAGAACACTTTCTAACACCATATACAAAAATAAACTCAAAATGGATTAAAGATCTAAATGTAAGACCAGAAACTATAAAACTCCTGGAGGAAAACCTAGGAAAAACACTCTCTGACCTAAATCACAGCAGGATCCCGTATGACCCACCTCCCAGGGTAATGGAAATAAAAGCAAAATCAACAAATGGGACCTAACTAAACTTAAAAGTTTTGCAAAATGAAAGAAACTATAAGCAAGGTGAAAAGACAGCCTTCAGAATGGGAGAAAAATAATAACAAATGAAGCAACTGACAAAGAATTAATCTCAAAAATGTACAAGCAGCTCATGCAGCTCAATACCAGAAAAATAACCCAATCAAAAAATGGGCCAAAGAACTAAACAGACATTTCTCCAAAGAAGACATACAGATGGCTAACAAACACATGAAAAGATGCTTAACATCACTCATTATCAGAGAACTGCAAATCAAAACCACAATGAGGTATCATCTCACACTGGTCAGAATGGCTGCTATCAAAAAGTCTACAAATGATAAATGCTGAAGAGGGTGTGGAGAAAAGGGAACCCTCTTACACTGTTGGTAGGAATTCAAACTAGTACAGCCACTATGGAGAACAGTGTGGAGATTCCTTAAAAAATTGGAAATAGAACCCAGCAACCCCACTGCTTGGCACACACACTGAGGAAACCGCAATTGAAAGAGACACATGCACCCCGATGTTAATTGCAGCACTGTTTACAATAGCTGGGACATGGAAGCAATCTAGATGTCCATTGGCAGACGAATGGGTAAGAAAGCTGTGGTACATATACACAATGGAGTATTATTCTGCTATTAAAAAGAATGCATTTGAATCAGTTCTAATGAGGTGGATGAAACTAGAGCCTATTATACAGAATGAAGTAAGTCAGAAAGAAAAACACCAATATAGTATATTAACACATATATATGGAACTTAGAAAGATGGTAACCATGACCCTATATGCAAGACAGCAAAAGAGACACAGATATAAAGAACAGACTTTTGGACTCTGTGGGAAAAGGCAAGGTTTTTGATTTGATAAAATGACATTGAAACATGTATATTACCATATGTGAAATCGATCAGCAGTCCAAGGTCGATGCATGAAACAGGGCACTCAAAGCTGGTGTACTGGGACAACCCTGAAGGATGGGATGGGGAGTGAGGTGGGAAGAGGGTTCAGGACGGGGACACATGTACACCCATGGCTGATTCATGTCAGTGTATGGCAAAAACCAGTACAATATTGTAATTAGCCTCCAATTAAAATAAATAAATTAGTTAAAAAAAAAAAACTGTATGGAGCGTTCAGACCTTGCCACACTCCTGGCTTTCCCCCCATATTTCTCTTCGGATACATTTAGCTTTTCCATCAGGGAAATCATGGCCAGCGCTCTGGGTCCCCTGGGCCGTCACCTTCCCCAGGAAGAAACTGTGGAGCCAAGTCGCTCTCCCCTGTGGACGAAGGGGTCAGTGAGTAAATACTAATAGACACAGAACCAGTAATAGGAGAATCGTGTGCCTTAAAATCATTTCAGCGAACCTCTCCAGGCTTTAAAAAAGAAAAGAAAAAAAAAAAAATTGTGGTACTGCTTCTCCTTTAGGAAGTAGAGGATGGGCGCTATTCCCAAGCGCAAACCCCGCGGGGCACCCCCAGGGGCCAGTCCTCGGCCCTGCGCTGTGTCCGGAGCCAGGGAGGTTCTCGGGGGGCCGGCCGGGGTCCCTCTCAAGCCCGCGAAGGGCCGGGCGCCCCGCACCGACGCCCGGACACGCGCGGGAAGGGTGGCGCTGGCTGGGGTACCTCGGAAGACGAGGGAGCAGCCGGCGCTTGCGGAACTCGGAGCGGGGATGCGCGAGGCCACGGCGCTGGACCCGGGGTGGGAGAGTCTGGAAGGCGGGGGCCGGAGAGGGGAGTGCCCTGAGGCCGCGGGGCCGGGACTCGGGGAGGGGGCAGCGGAGGGCGCACCCGTGGACGTGCGCGCGGGGCCGGTGCGCGGCAGGACCACCGGCGATCCCGCCTCCCCGAGCCCCGGGTCCAGGGCGCCCCGAGCCCGCGCTGGGGTATGGGCGCCCGCGGCTGGGGGAACGCCCCCCCAGCCTGGGAGCTGAGCCGCCGCGGCGGTCGCCGAGGGAGGAGGACGAAGGCGCGGGCCGCTCTGCCCGGGAAGAGGCCGGTGGTCCCCTTCCGCCCGGGATGGAGGACCCGGAGGGGCCGGCCCGCGCCGCCAGACCCGGGGAAGCGGCTCAGGTAAGGAGCGCGGCCGCGCGCCACCGCTTGGCCCCAGTGGCCCATATCCACCCCCGAACCTGCCCGCTCCGCCCGCCCCCAGCCCTGCCCCACGAACCCCCGCCGTCTCCTGCCGGGGCCCTGGCCGGCCCGCACCTGCCCCTTCGCCGCCGCGCTCCGCGGAGTCGGGGAGGGGGAGCCCTGCGGTGTAGTTGGGACCCTTCTCCAGTCTTTACCCCAAAGACTAAAGGCTGAGCCGTGCGCAGATGGGACTTAACTTCGGAGCGGGAACGGTGGTCCGTGACCTGGCCTGGCGCATCCCTCGGCGGCGGGCGGGTGGGAGAGCCC
>SJYX01019916.1:169777-189568 GCA_006410675.1 Oreotragus oreotragus
TCCGACTCTGTGCAACCCCATAGACGGCAGCCCACCAGGCTCCCTCGTCCCTGGGACTCTCCAGGCAAGAGTACTGGAGTGGGTTGCCATTTCCTTCTCCAGTGCATGAAAGTGAAAAGTGAAAGTGAAGTCGCTCAGTCATGTCCGACCCTCAGCAACCCCATGGACTGCAGCCCACCAGGCTCCTCCGTCCATGGGAGTTTCCAGGCAGGAGGCCTGGAGTGGGGTGCCATCGCCTTCTCCGAGGGTTTACTATATGCAGGTGCTAAGCAGGTAGTTCATGGTGCAGTAGAGAGAACAGGTTTACAAACCGATGATGCAGTGTACATACAAGCAATTATAATAAATTTTGAAGTGCACATAGGAGAAAAAGTGGAAAGAAATGAGAGAGAACTGTCTGAGGTCCAGTGGGCGCCCGACTGCACGGTCACTCCTGTGGTTCCTTACAGAACCCACAGGGAGAGGACAGGTGAGATGGGCAGGGCCCGACTATAAAGGGGCGTGTGCCTGTCTGGACCTGATGCCCTATGCCGACTTGCTGAAGGACTTGAAGCAGGGGAGTGATGAGGACAGAATTTCCTGTTCTCGGTGTTAGAGTAAGACACAGCTCAGTGTACCTGCACACAGGGAAGCAGGTACCAGCTACACACCAGGCAGACCTGAAGGGGGGTTCCCCAGTCAGAAGGGGACCCAGGGCAGAGAGGGGGGCAGAGCAAGAGGGGCGGTGTTGATTGGTGACTGGCAGGCGGGTTAGTGAGGGGACTTCCTCGACGTGTCTCCCCGGACTGTGTGGAGGATGGAGTCGTAAGCCAGGAAAGGAAGGATGGATAAAGGGACAGGTTTGGGGAAGGAAGGAAAGTGTAGCCAGGGTCAGGGAAGCTTTGCTGTCGATGATATCAGCTGCAGGTAGAGTATAAAGTCTCAGGGACCATTCAGGATGGGACCATTGTCTATTCATCCACTTCAGCTGGACCCTGAATGCAGACTCATACATTTCACTGGTAACTTTACTCCCTACCTCTTCAAAGCAGCTACTCCTCACTTCTCTGTTCTTTCCAAAACTCGAATTATCTCATCTGAAAGTTGCTTCCCTCCATGCCCTTAGCAGCTCAGACCTTGAACAAAGTGTTTTACATCTAGTGGAGGGGGAGACTAGTTTTCTTTAAGGCTTCTTACAGCTTTATAATGTTATCATTCTGTTGAAAACAAATGTGATGTGTGTATGTGAATTACAAACCTGAACTAGACCTACAGTGGATGCTTTGAAGATCTTTTTTCAATAGTATCAACTGCGGTATAAAATCAAAAGACTTTGTTTTCAAAGCCATCCTTCCAGCAGGATTAAAAGTTTAGTCGTTAGTGTTAAATATATCTGTGAATGTGAATGGAGAACAGATATACAACTTGACTAATGTGCTTACAAGACAGCCCCCAAGTTGAAAATTCATCGCTGTAAATCAGTTAATCAACTGACGAATGGTCCCTTTGTAAGTAACTTTTAAGTGTGACATTTCAACCAGAATATTGAGTTAGGGGTTTCATATTTTAACTATTCAGGCACCTGGTGATGTTAAAATGCATCTCATATCATCACTGTTAAATATAGTAGGTATTTTTGTTGAGAATTGGTGGCTCTGCCATAGTATTTTGTCCAGCTGAATTACCACGAGAGAAAAAATAGTAATGCACAAAGAATTCATGTAAGATTTTTCAGTGTCTTATGAATAAATATACGATTAGTTGAAGCTGTATCAGCTTTTCATTTAAGGCCTGCAGCTGTTGGTGTAAGAGCATCAGATTTCAAAAGAAGTTAGAGCAGAAATAAATAGCATGAGAAAATGTCTCCTGAGAAGAAAATAAAATAAAAATTAAGCATCTGGATTATCATTCACATTGCTTCTCACAGTCAAAGTTTGGTGCCAAAATATCAATTTCAAGTACATAATTTAGTCAGTTTCAATTCATGCTGGAAACCAGGCTCTGTAAAAATAATGCAGGATAAAAGATTAAGATTATTCAAAAGTTCAGTAGATTTTCTTTATACCTTATAAAAGATGAATGATCTAATTGTTCTTTTTAAAGAAAGGTAAGACTACATAAGATCACTTTGCTGCTGCTGCTGCTAAATCACTTCAGTCGTGTCCGACTCTGTGCGACCCCATAGACGGCAGCCCACCAGGCTCCCCTGTCCCTGGGATTCTCCAGGCAAGAACACTGGAGTGGGTTGCCATTTCCTTCTCCAATGCATGAAAGTGAAAGTGAAGTCGCTCAGTCATGTCCAACTGTTTGCCACCGCATGGACTGCAGCCCACCAGGCTCCTCTGTCCATGGGATTTTCCAGGCAAGAGTACTGGAGTGGGGTGCCATTGCCTTCTCCACCTTGTTACTTTCATGTAATTTGTTAAACAAGATATAATTTTAGTTTACTGAGAAAATAACTGTCATAATTTTAACATGTCAAGTCTAACTTCTCTNGGCTCCTCTGTCCATGGGATTTTCCAGGCAAGAGTACTGGAGTGGGGTGCCATTGCCTTCTCCACCTTGTTACTTTCATGTAATTTGTTAAACAAGATATAATTTTAGTTTACTGAGAAAATAACTGTCATAATTTTAACATGTCAAGTCTAACTTCTCTTTATTGTAATGATCATTATTTAAGGTTTTCTCAAATGTTAGTTTTTTCACTTAAAAAAGGTCTAAAAAAAGTGAAAGTCACTCAGTCGTGTCCAGCTCTTTGCGATCCCAGGGACTATACAGTCCGTGGAATTCTCCAGGTCAGAATACTGGAGTGGGTAGCCTTTCCTCCTCCAGGGGATCTTCCCAATGCAGGGATCAAACCCAGGTCTCCTGCAGGCAGATTCTTTACCAGCTGAGCCACAAGGGAAGCCCCCCAAAAAAGGTCTAAAGAAAGAGATTTTTAAAGACTGTTACATAAGACTTGGCAGTTTACTTGAAAGAGAACAGTATACATTTAATACTAGCAAAGTCGCATGTGGATTTTATTTTTATAAGACTTTTGTTGACATTGGATTCCACTGGAAATGTGTCCCACAGGCTTTTCCTGCTCATTTAAGGTCAAGTTCACTGTAGAAAGTTAAAATCACATACTAGGGTCATGATTTAGAGTTTAGCTTTTGGTTTCATAGGAGGATTTTCTCCTTGGCACACTTAGTGCTGTGTCCTGGAATTGGTGCCCAGACAATTTTAAGTGTGGTATGAGCTGTTTGTGTCACGGGAATAAAATTAGATGCGCCTGTTGCTAATAGGAGGGAATGAAACATGAGACAGACCCAAAATGGGAGCCTTCCTCCGGCTGCCTGGCGAACTTGACTCCACCCCTCTCACTGGGTGATTCCTGGGACAGCCTCAAATCCTGTCTCAGAAGCTCTGAAGGAGTGCAGTTAATTCACTTTGTGCTTTTTGACAACATCTAAGGTAAGTAATCAGCTTTACCTTGGATCTTACAGAATTAGAATGTTCAACTTAAAGACCAAATAGGTATAAGGCTTCTTGATTATTTTTCCTTCATAGATGACATAACAGAAAATAAATTTAAAATGTTAAATAAATTTAGCTCAAAATGATTATATATTAAATATCAACAAAATGGAATTAACGCTTCAACTTTCAAGTTTTCCAACTACTAAAATGTTACATGTTATTCTAGCATGATTGTCCTTTTAATAGTTTTAATTTTAGAACACCATGACAGCATTTTTGTATTGTCAGGCATTCAGTTGTTATACTGTAGCTAATCTAGATAAAGAGTAATCTTTCAGATCACCTACTTCTAATTCTGGGCTGCCCTGCTGGCTCAGACAGTAAAGAATCTGCCTGCAGTGAAGGATACCTGGGTTTGATCCCTGGGTGGGAAGATCCCCTGGAGAAGGGAATGGCAACCCACTCCAGAGTTCTTGCCACGAGAATTCCATGGACAGAGGAGCCTGGCGGGCTACCGTCCATGGGATCAGAAAGAGTCAGATACGACTGAGCAACTAACACTTTCACTCTCACTCACTCCTCACTTCTAATTCCACTCTTAAACTTTTGTGATAGAAGCACATTTGCTTTACATTTTGTCATAGTTTTGTCAAAGACTTTTAAACACAGAGTAAAATTCATGAGAACCAAAGTCCAGGTGGTTTGATACATTGAGAATAAGCAAAACAGAAGCAAAATGCCAGCTTCAACTGCCCAACTCTTCTTGGATGAAAAAGGGGAAAATGTCTCTCTCCCCAAATCTGGGGAAAATAATCTATTGCTCAAAATATGTATCAGAAAGTATAGTAAGTAGGATATGAGGTAAACGTGTGCTGTGCTTTGACCTGTTAAATGTCTGTTCTTTCTGTTGGATCCTAAGTAACATAGGGCCTTTGGAGGACGAGTTTCTAAAGAAAGTCATCAAGAAAGATAATAGGGAAAAAATAGCTTGGCTGGCTGAAAATTTGCCAGCAGAATGGAGTAACTCGCTAGTGCAAAATTAACGACAAAACTCCCTGTGCTTGTTTGCTTGTTTGCTTGTAANATTTTAGAACACCATGACAGCATTTTTGTATTGTCAGGCATTCAGTTGTTATACTGTAGCTAATCTAGATAAAGAGTAATCTTTCAGATCACCTACTTCTAATTCTGGGCTGCCCTGCTGGCTCAGACAGTAAAGAATCTGCCTGCAGTGAAGGATACCTGGGTTTGATCCCTGGGTGGGAAGATCCCCTGGAGAAGGGAATGGCAACCCACTCCAGAGTTCTTGCCACGAGAATTCCATGGACAGAGGAGCCTGGCGGGCTACCGTCCATGGGATCAGAAAGAGTCAGATACGACTGAGCAACTAACACTTTCACTCTCACTCACTCCTCACTTCTAATTCCACTCTTAAACTTTTGTGATAGAAGCACATTTGCTTTACATTTTGTCATAGTTTTGTCAAAGACTTTTAAACACAGAGTAAAATTCATGAGAACCAAAGTCCAGGTGGTTTGATACATTGAGAATAAGCAAAACAGAAGCAAAATGCCAGCTTCAACTGCCCAACTCTTCTTGGATGAAAAAGGGGAAAATGTCTCTCTCCCCAAATCTGGGGAAAATAGTCTATTGCTCAAAATATGTATCAGAAAGTATAGTAAGTAGGATATGAGGTAAACGTGTGCTATGCTTTGACCTGTTAAATGTCTGTTCTTTCTGTTGGATCCTAAGTAACATAGGGCCTTTGGAGGACGAGTTTCTAAAGAAAGTCATCAAGAAAGATAATAGGGAAAAAATAGCTTGGCTGGCTGAAAATTTGCCAGCAGAATGGAGTAACTCGCTAGTGCAAAATTAACGACAAAACTCCCTGTGCTTGTTTGCTTGTTTGCTTGTTTGCTTGTAACATTTTGTAGAGATGGCTACAGAGAGGCGTACTTACCACCTTGTGGTTCAAGTTGTTGTTAGTCTTAGAGGTTCTAGAATTTATCTGAGGTTTCTTTCAAAGCCAAATGAAAAGCAGTGTTTCACTATATTTAAATATCAAATTCCAAAGACTAACACATCCAAGTTTCCTGAATATGTTGGCTAAGCTTGCAGCTAAAATGCTGCAAATAAAGCTGTTCCATGCTGTCCTTTAAAAAATAAACACTGTAGTCATTAAACTAAACTCCTACTGTTGTTCTATCTCCCAGAGTGCTCAAACTCATGTCCATTGAGTTGGTGATGCCATCCAACCATCTCATCCTCTGTCGTCCCCTTTTCCTTCTGCCTTCAGTATTTCCCAGCATCAGGGTCTTTTGCAGTGAGTCAGCTCTTCGCATCAGGTGGCCAGAGGATTAGAGCTTCAGCTTCTGCATCAGTGCTTCCAATGAATATTCAGGACTGATTTCCTTTAGGATTGACTGGTTTGATCTCCTTGCAGTCCAAGGGACTCTCAAGAGTCTTCTCCAGCACCACAATTTGAAAGCATCAATTCTTTGGCACTCAGCCTTCTTTGTGGTCCAATGCTACTGTATTGAAGGTGAAAATCAAATAGCAATTATAAATTATAAATTTTGTTTAATTTTTCACATTTTGTGGGACCTGGGAAGGGTTCCCCTAGCTCCCTCTTCTACATGACTGCTTCTCAAGTGAGCCCAGCACTGCTTGCCCCCGTGGCTTTGGTTTCCTAGTGAGGAAACTTCAGAACCCACCTCAGCTTCCTTCTTTCCTTCCTGCCTCCTTTCTTGGCCTCAAGAGCATCTAGCCTTATTTTTCTCTGGACCTACTTCAGGACCAGATCGTTCTCTGGTGCTCGCGTGAGCTTTGTAGAATTCCTTACCCACTGTCATTGCTGTCCCAGACTCCACGCTCACTTCTTGTTTCACATCTTACTGTGCCTTAGGGAGTTTCCTGGGAAATAGATGCAGGAGTGTTTGGTGATCTGCGGACTTGCAGGAGACTTGAGACTTCTCCCAGAGTCCTTCACAGTGTCCGAGTCCACTTGACTTTGGTCCAGCTGGTGTGCTATGCATGCTGGTGAAGGAGCTGGCATTCCCACGGGTTGTGTGTGCCCAAGGCATGTGTGCTTCGTCCTGAAGCCTCTGGGATAGAACTAGTCTTGGGGAAGGTCACTTTGGTTGCCATGGAGACTGGATAAGGGGCATGGAGGGGGAGAGAGGAGCTGTAAAATGTCAAAAGATGGCCTCAGCTGAGGTCTGGAAAACAGACCCCAAGGGAGAACCAGCAGGAAGAAGTCGTTGCCATGGAGATGGCACCTAAAACCCATCCTCACCTTTGTGACTGTTCTAACTCTTACTTGAAACATTTTTCAGCGAGTTTTACGTGTGCAGCATCTTTGAAGAAACACTCTGAAAAAGCCTGGTAGGTCACTTGAGTTGATCAGTTGACCAACTGTTTGTTCCTCAGTGGACAGAATTGATCATCACGTCACAGAACTAAGAAGGTGTGACTTTAGATTTCAGTCGGTGTTATGTGATAGTGAAAGGGAAATACCTAAGACAGTATGGTTGAAAAGTGAGGGTAGAAACAGCCCTTCTCTGATGCTAATCGTCCTCCCAAACCCAACTCATTTATCAAGGTAGAACTTTGCATGATCTTGAAATACAGAGTACTTATGGATAGACATTCCTGGTAGAAAATGAAGTAGCATGAGGTCACTAGGATGCAAAATGCAGGAANTCTCTGATGCTAATCGTCCTCCCAAACCCAACTCATTTATCAAGGTAGAACTTTGCATGATCTTGAAATACAGAGTACTTATGGATAGACATTCCTGGTAGAAAATGAAGTAGCATGAGGTCACTAGGGTGCAAAATGCAGGAAAGCTGCAGCCTACAGATGCTGGTTATATACTGGTGAACAAAACGGAGAACAAAACATCCTTATTTTGGCCTTATTTCTGCTAACTTCAGCTTCTGGACATTGATATTACTCCTTAGTCAAACATGACATAAAGACGTGGTAAAAGCTTCAGATTTCTGAGTTTATGTAATAAAAACAAGAGTAAAACACTAAGAAAACATGTTTGAATTGCTCATCTTCATAATCATAGCCTTGCTTTAAAATAGTCTCTAACTGAACTAAGAAACAAACATGCATTTTAAAACCACAGTTTTATGACCTAACATTTGAAAGACAGTGGCTAAAAGTGTTTTGTTTTTTCCCTCTTGTTACTTTTTCATTTAAATAAAGGTTTATTCCCTGATCAGGAATGTTAGCTAGTTAAAGGGCATTTATTCTGTTGGTTTGGTGTATTCTGTAAGGAACTTTTTTAAATGGCAGCTTGCCATTTTATTTTTAAAGTCAGTTCTGTTGTAGAGAAGAGAGAATGGTTTGATGACCTTGTAACCTGTGAGTCTCTCTGCGTGTGTGTGTTTTATAGCAGGGGCCTTTGTGATGGTGAGAATTGTATTGATTGTGACTTTGGATGAAATTGATAACTACAGTTTGTGTACTTTGCTTTATTTTATAGTCGTGCTAAGCAATTTGACCAAAAATGAAGCGGAACCATTTTTTAAATTATTTGGTCATCCTAAATGTAGTCATGAAGTTGGGACAAGTATAGTGAATTTTCTGTTAGCTTTTCTATTATCAGAGAAATATATATATCAAAAGGTAGATATATACAAATTTTTTAATCTGAAAAAATACAGAAAGACATTTGGGAAATGCATAAAAGGTAGAATACAGAGGGAAATTATTGTTAACAGTTTTAAAATTTGTTTATAGTCTGTTTCTCTGGATATATATTTTAATATGTATTTCACTGTTCTGTTTTTCATTCCGCACTCTACCATTAGCATTTCTCTAGGATANTCTGAAAAAATACAGAAGGACATTTGGGAAATGCATAAAAGGTAGAATATAGAGGGAAATTATTGTTAACAGTTTTAAAATTTGTTTATAGTCTGTTTCTCTGGATGTATATTTTAATATGTATTTCACTGTTCTGTTTTTCATTCCGCACTCTACCATTAGCATTTCTCTAGGATATTCAAGATATATGCTTTCAAGCAGTTAATTCTATAATGTTATAATAATCCAACAACTAGTTACTCTGATGTTTAAACCTTATCATTATGTGTTGCTGTTGCTTAGTCGTGTCTTGACTCTTTTGTGACCCCACAGACTGTATAGCCCGCCAGGCTTCTCCAGGCAAGAATACGGAGTGGGTTGCCATTTCCTCTTGCAGGGGATCATCAAACCCAGGTCTCCTGTGTCTCCTGCATTGGCAGGCAGATTCTTTACCACTGAGCCATAAGAAAGCCTTTACTTTCCAGTCATTCACCATTATAGATAAAGTAAAACAAATACCTTTAAATGTCAGTCTTCATTTTCATTCCTGATTGTTTCTTTGGAGTAAGTTTCTAGAATTGAAATTACTGTCTGTTTGAGATTCTCAGTACATAGTGCCAAATATCCTTCTAGGGGAATGGTGTTAATTTTCACTTTCAACAGGAGAGGAGTTTCATGCCCATTTTTCAAACATATCCATATGATATCACTTATGTGTGCCAATGTTGGCTAGAACCGGTTTTTAAATTTCCCTTACTGTTTGAAAACTGACTGTGGAAGTTATGTTTGTGCTTCCTGGTAAAGTAGAATCTTTTACTCTGTATTAACCATTTGTGTTTCTTTAATGTGTGTGCATGGTTTTGCTCAAGTTATATTGATTTATTTATCTTTCTAAGGGTATTAACTTTGTCTTATCTTTAAGGCAAATATTTCCTCCATTAGTTATCTACTGTTGAATTTTCCTTATTGATGTACTTTTTGTCACATCTACCAAGGCAATCTCTTCATTTTCCTAAACGTTGGCACCATGTAGGATGCAAACAGTGACCTCCAAAACTAAAAGATAATAAGATTATGTTGGATGAAGCTAGGTTTGTGATAGGTTTACACCAGCAATAGTAAGCTCTATATAGGAATAAAAATATGTAACAATTGGAAGACATACATGTGTGTGTGTGCGAGAATATGTATATACACTCAGCTGTTTTTATTGATCTCTGGCAATATTGTAAAAGATATGTGATAGTTTTGAATCCTGAGTCTCTGGCCATACCCCTCCAATCCAGTCTCAGACTCTGAGCTTATCTTCTATGGACTGTCTGAATTTGCCACCACTATTTAGATGACACATGCTTTGAAATTAATATAACAGAATAATGTGATATGATGGGATTGAGTGTGTCCAGGGAAGACTTCTTGAAGGAGATGACATGTGAACTGGTGCTGAAGGTGAGGAGGGGGCCAGCAGAGGGTGTCAGGTGGGGAGGATGCCCAACAGTGAGTCCTGACCTGAGGGTTCACCTGGGGCACCGTGGTACCGGACAAAGAGGTGAGCGAAGGCACTCATGTAGGATTGGGGGCACGGGCGATGGAGGAGCCTGGATGTTCTCAGTGGGGGGGAGCCAGGGGAAGATTTGACACTGTAGAGTGACAAGCACTGAATTTTATTTCATGTGCCTGCCCTTGGATAGAGAGAGGCTTCCAGAGCGGGAGGAAGGGAGACAGGTTTGCAGTGGTGAAGATGAGGGAGTTCAAGGGGATGGCGCCAGAGTGGTTGCCATGGAAATGGAGGGAAGTAGGCAGACCGAGGATCTAGGCTGAAGGTGGAGTTGGTATGGGGGTGATATGGGGCTTGAAGGAGAAATCAAGGAGCAAGAATGACTTCAGAGACTTTGAAGACCTGGGTGGGTGGTGATGGACTTTCCCATATAAAAAAACCGGAGGGGTCAAAGATGAGTACGTGAAGAATGCCCTCATGAAACTGTTAATAACCGTTTGGGGTTTGAATAATGCGGATTGTCAGTCCTCAGTGTTTGAAAATGATAAACAGCACCGTTTTACACAATCAGTTTGAACATGGGGGAAATGCCTATTCAGTTGGGAAGAGATTTAAAGAATTATTTCAGACCATGACATTTTAAATAAGGACATCTTTAAATCATTCCTAAAAGTAAATGCCTAAAAAAAATCTCAGAGGAGAGTACTTTATGTTCTTATTCATCATTTTGCTACCTTTACAATCAGAAAAGTCATCATAATTTCTAATTTTAATTTAAACAAAACCATGCTCTTTTTGTGTGTGCGTGTAAAGAAGAGAATGAGCAACTTTTTAAAATCTCTTCCTAAAGTGGAAATTGTTACTGAAACTCTTACCCTGATTTACATAAAATGATGGATGTTTGTAAACATTTGTACACATCCACGTTTTGATCTTTCTTAAAGTAGGTCAGTACTTGGGACCTTTATTATAGGCAAATGTCGGTGTGATTGGTATCTTGTAAAGATAATTCTAATTTTTAATTCTGAGTAATATTTAGTAGCTGAAGGAAGATGTAACCTAATTGGTTGGCATAAAACTGAGGAACTGGAATTTTTTTCACAAGACTTCTAGGTACCAGCTTGATTTTCCTCCCACTGAATCTTTTAAGAACTTGATCACTTGACTGTTGTAGGTTGATGTTTCAATTCCAAAGTTAATCCTGCAGAATTTTGAAAGCTGTATATGTACTGAGTTTATTGATTAAGACCTGAAAATGGGATTGTTATTGTTGTAGTCGCTAAGTCGTGTCCTACTCTTTGGCGACCCCATGGACTCCATAGCCCGCCAGGCTCCTCCGTCCATGGGATTTCCCAGGCAAGAATACTGGAGTGAGTTGCCATTTACTTCTCCAGGGGATCTTCCCAAGCCAGGGATTGAACTCTCACCTCCTGCATTGGCAGGTGGGTTCTTTACCACTGAGCCACCTGGGAAGCCCTGGAAATATGACCACAGGATTTCAAATGAATTTGTTATATCTAATATAGTGAATGACAGATTATCACTGTGGCTGAAATACAATGACGTGTTTCAACTCCCCCCCTCCCACTCCCCCCCCTCCCCCCCCCTTTCCCCCTCCCCCCTTCACCCCCTGCCTGTGGCAGATGGTGCGTGAACAGTACACCACGATCACGGAGGGCACCCACATAGAGCGGCCAGAGAACCAGGCAGTCCACAGAATCGGCATTTACGGCTGGAGGAAGCGTTGCCTGTATTTGTTCGTCCTTCTTTTGCTGGTCATCCTCCTTGTGAATTTTGCTCTTACCATTTGGATTCTCAGAGTCATGTGGTTTTCCCCAGTAAGTGTTATTTTTCCTGATAATCATGTTCTCGCTTTGTTTGGGCTGTCAGTGCATCCCCATTGCATCAACAGAAGCTCCCTGTCATGCAGTTAAGTGTTTGTCTCCTGTCTAGATAGAATGCTCAGTAGCAAAAAGAAATACATATAACATTAAAAATAATATAGCATTTACCTTTTCTTAACCTTTTTAAATAGTTTCACTGCAGACTATACTGTGTCGATTTCACAGTGAGTTTTCATTGCAGTTTTTCCACTCATCATTATCTTTTCATGGTGAGAAAATTGGAGCCATCTTGAGTTTGGGGTTGACTGTGTGTCATGATTGCTTAAAGATTATTTACTTCATTAGCTGACAAAATTTTGCAAATTGTACTTTTCTAATTTCACTAATTTATAAATATTTACCATTCAGATGCAACGTACTTGATTTTTTAAAAGCCCCATTCTGATATGCAATAAATTCTAGTACACATTTCAGTATTTAACAGCAAACTTAGTAACTAGTGAATTCAGTTCGGTTCAGTCACTCAGTCATTTCCAACTCTTTGCGACCCCATAGGTTACAGCATGTCAGGCCTCCCAGGCCATCACCAACTCCCAGAGCTTACTCAAACTCATGTCCATTGAGTCAATGATGCCATCCAGCCATCTCATCCTCTGTCATCCCCTTCTCCTCCTGCCTTCAGTCTTTCCCAGCATCAAGGTCTTTTCCAAAGAGTCAGTTCTTCTTCTCATCAGGTGCCCAAAGTATTGGAGCTTCAGCTTCAGCATCAGTCCTTCCAATGAATATTCAGGACTGATTTCCTTTAGAATGGACTGGTTGGATCTCCTTGCAGTCCAAGGGACTCTCAAGAGTCTTCTCCAACACCACAGTTCAAAAGCATCAATTCTTCAGCACTCAGCTTTCTTCACAGTCCAACTCTTACATCCATACATGACTACTGGAAAAACCATAGCTTTGACTAGACGGACCTTTGTTGGCAAAATAATGTCTCTGCCTTTTAATATGCTGTTTACGTTGGTCATAACTTTTCTTCCAAGGAGCAAGCATCTTTTAATTTCATGGCTGCAGTCACCATCTATAGTGATTTTGGAGCCCAGAAAAATAAAGTCAGCCACTGTTTCCCCATCTATTTGCCATAAAGTGATGGGATCAGATGCCTTGATCTTAGTTTTCTGAGTATTGAGTTTGAAGCCAAGTTTTTCACTCTCCTCTTTCAATTTCATCAAGAGGCTCTTTAGTTCGTTATTTTCTGCCATAAGGGTAGTGTCATCTGTGTATCTGAGGCTATTGATATTTCTCCCAGCAATCTTGATTCCGCTTGTGCCTCATCTAGCCCAGCATTTCACATGATGTGCTCTGCATATAAGTTAAATAAGCAGGGTGACAATATACAGCCTTGACATACTCCTTTCCCAATTTGGAACCAGTCTGTTGTTCCATGTCCAGTTCTAGCTGTTGCTTCCTGACCTGCATACAGATTTCTCAGGAGGCAGGTCAGGTGGTCTGGTATTCCCATCTCTTTCAGAATTTTCCATAGTTTGTTGTGATCCACACAGTCAAAGACTTTGGCATAGTCAACGAGCAGAAGTAGATGTTTTTCTGGAACTCTCTTGCTTTTTCCATGATCCAGCGGATGTTGGCAATTTGATTCTGGTTCCTCTACCTTTTCTAAATTCAGCTTGAACATCTGAAAGTTCATGGTTCACGTACTGTTGAAGCCTGGCTTGGAAAATTTTGAGCATTACTTTGCTAGCGTGTGAGATGAGTGCAACTGTGTGGTAGTTTGAGCATTCTTTGGCATCGCCTTTCTTTGGGATTGGAATGGATGATTTAGTAACCTAAAAATCAGTCATTATTAGGAATTCAGAGTCTGTTTTAGGCACCCTCATGTTCTCAAGATAGCTGGGTAATTTTATATGCTTTAATAATATTTTGTGTCCTTTTTGAAAAAAATTCATTTAATGCAGAATGTTTTTATTTTACAAGATAGTCACAGTGAGAAAAGATGCAGCAATGAACATTTTTTGGATACTGAATGAAGGTTGAACTCCTCAGGTTTACACCCCAGGGTCTGTCAGGGGCACCTCCTGACTACAGGGTCCTGTCTGGCCTCAGAGAGACCCTCGCTATGTGGAAGGCTAAGGGATGAGCAGGTAGACACTGGAAAGGCCTGGAAGGGAGACGCACCCACCCACCCCCTACCTCCAGCCCCACAACTGCTGGAGACAGAAGACTGTAACGCCCCTGGGCACCAGGGCCCATGCGTTCTCCCAGCCACTGTGTGATCCCACAGCATGGTTGGCACTCAGTCAGTGTGTCCTGAAAGAATAATGATGTGCATTTGCTTAGAAATGCATGTCGATTATTCCCACAGACTTGGCGTGAACATTGTTATACTGTGAGCCCACCTTGTGCTCTTGGCTGTTTTTCATAAAGTGATTATTTAAGTCTTACATGCATTTCCTAAACAGTCCTTTGTATTTACACAAGATTTAATAGAACACTGAATACTGAATAAAAGCAACTAAAGTTATAAATAAAGTGCTTAAGAGAAATACAGAAAAAGGCCGATAGGAAATCTATGAAAAGGTATACATAATTTAAGTTGATAATAAAAGAAGTGAAAAAGAAAGCAATAACAGAATCTCTGCTCTTGTTAACAGGTAGGCATGGGTCACCTGCATGTTATGGCAGATGGACTTCACCTGGAGGGGGAATCTGAGTTTTTATTCCCATTGTATGTCAAAGAAATACGCTCCAGAGCGGTAAGAAAATGAGGACACGTTTAAGTAATTTGTTTGATGAAAAATAAATAATGGTTTGCTTTTCTAATGAAAAAGATGTCTGCATTGACATTGCTTGGCTCCCCTGGCCATGTGCCTTGTATGTGCCCTGGCACACAGTGAGTGACCAGCAGGGTCACATCGAAATCCTTGCCCAGAAACCCCAGCCCCACCCCCAGCAGATTTTTTACATCTCATTGACCAGAGTTGTGTCACGTGGGTCTCCCTCCCCAGGAGACAGGCTGAGAAAGCAATTAGCATTTCCAGCCCCTGAGGTGGAAGCCAGAAAAAAAAGTGGGGAGAGGGGAGTTGGAAAGCATCCATAAGAGAGGCAGAGTGGTTCCCCGGACAGCTGACTGTGTCCACGCCTGGGGGTGGGCCTGCAGCCCTGACTGCGGCCATGTCCTCCCTTTCAGGGAGAATGATGAAAAAAAACAAGAGCCTGGACATTGGCACCTGAAGACTGGGCTCCATCATGGAACTGTCACTTGCTGGCTGTGACTTTGGGAGAATTGTCATTTAATCTCTTTGAACTCAATTTCCTCATCTGTAGATGAGGAATAAAGCTACCTTCTCCAAAGTATGGAGGTAAACGAGAGGATGGATGGTCAAAATCTTCGGTGAATTGTTAGCTTTTATTATCATGCTAGTTATTTCATAACAAAGCAAAAACAAGTAGTAAGCTCACACTATTGGATAAAAGGTGAGATGCTGGCAAACCCATGTGCTTCCACAAAGCAAGTCGGAGAATTTCTAACCAGCCAGACGTCCAAAGTGTTCCTAAAACTTCTTTCCTTCTGGAAAAAAGAAAAACACATCATTCCCCCACAACTTCGGAAGATATTTGGTTTCCTCTGAGTGACATAAACGCACCTGAATCCAACAGCTGAATTACTGCATTCCTTTTGAAGAAAACTGTTTATATAAGAGCCAGCAATCTTCTGTGAAACAATGCCCCCATTCAGAATATGACCCCACTTACATGCTCATAAAGCCACTTTATCTTCCAACAAAAAGCTTTAAAAGCATAGGCATCCAACAGATTTTAAAAGCTCTTGAAATTGTGAGAAGGCTTTTGTGTTTTGAAAATAAGTAATACAGTCTTTATTATAGAAGAGCTAAACATTCTCTGATTTATCTTTAAAAATATATCATATCCTGGACATAAATTGTGAGAAATGAATTTTTTTTTGAAAAGACCAAACAAACACTGATTAAAATTTGATTGTTTCAGATCTTTACATTGAGAATGGACCTGGTGTTAATACATGGGCTCTGTAAACCCACGAAGTTATTATATTTTGTGGGGAAATAATTTAATGCACTTACCCCATTCATATAATATAATCCAAGTTTAAGAAAATTTAGCTGCAGTTTATAGGCTCACAGGATCTGTGATATCGGAAAAATTATTTTCTATAAATCCTCAATTTATATACAAATGTAAAGGTATACTATAGATAGTATACATTTGGCTCACTATGTGAATCCATTTTTAGGACTCTTCTCTGCTTCTGCAGTCTACACAGAACGTGACCATGAGTGCACGCAACGTGGAAGGAGAAGTCACAGGCAGGTTAAAAGTGGGTAAGTTCAGCTTCATCAAAGTGCCCTGAGTGTGTGTGTGGTCCATGAACAGTTGCACCAAATGGATATATTTGGTTTTTTCTTCTAAAGGATTCAGAGTTATTTATGAGCAACCAGAGTGTGAGTGAGTTTTCTAAACATCATGCTGTGTGGACCATAGAGAGTCATTCACCTGGTGGGAGGACAGTCTGTTAGTATTCTAATTGAAGTTATTTTGATTCCAAGAAATAGAGGACCATTTAAGGTAGTACCAGAAGCACAGTGATTATTGCAGGATACAAAATCATCTTGCAGAGACAAAGAACAGAAAATAAAGCAGTTGCGCTCAAGGAAAAAAAGACCCGGGGCTGAGAGTCAAAGTATTCCTCCTCTCTCTTTCTCTCCCCATCCTTCTCTCCGCCGTGTTTCCTTCTTTTCTGTGTATGTTTGCCCATGATTTTCTGGGTATTGTGATTACATCAGCCCTAACTCTTCAGGACTCTCTGGTCCTTCCTCTGGTTGACTGTGGTTCTCAACACCAGCCAACTCTTCAGTGTCTTTAACTCTGAACTCACAACAAAGTACTCTAATTGGCCCAATCACTCTGTCTAACCAACTGCCCTTGGGTGAGCCATGTACACCCATCTGTCATCCCCTTCTCCCGCCTTCAATCTTTCCCAGCATCAAGGTCTTATCCAATGAGTCAGTTCTTCTTCTCATCAGGTGCCCAAAGTATTGGAGTTTCAGCTTCAGCATCAGTCCTTCCAATTAATATTCAGGACTGATTTCCTTTAGGATGGACTGGTTGGATCTCCTTGCAGTCCAAGGGACTCTCAAGAGTCTTCTCCAACACCACAGTTCAAAAGCATCAATTCTTTGGCACTCAGCTTTCTTTATAGTCCAACTCTCACATCCATACATGACTACTATAAAAATCATAGCTTTGACTAGATGGACATTGGTTGGCAAAGTATTGTGTCTGCTTTTTAATATGCTGTTTCAATGCCATTATTTTAATGGCTACATAATTTTCCAAAGAATGTATATATATAATAACTTGATTATGTAATACTAAAATATTGTAGTTAGGTTACTCTATTCAGTCATTATCACAGTTCTTAATTCAGGCCACTCATATACTTAGTAGGTGTTTTCAATAAATTCTTATTGAATGAATGAATAGAGGAGTGAATGAAAGATTGTGTAGTATGGGATGGGCTGAAAAACCAGCTGGGAGAGAGTTCTGGGAGATGGAATGGGGTAAGATGGCCTCTCTAGGGCGCTCCAAAGTGCACAGGGGTTCAGGTATAGGTCTGAGCTACACCATGGGGGATTTGGGGTCATGGAGAGGATCATGGGTGGGAAACAGATTCAAAATTTAGCAGCCAAAACAGAGGAGAGAACTTCAACAAAGAAAGTTAGGAATAAAAATCAAGGGGTTAGCAGCATTATTCACAATAGTCAACACATGGAAACAACATAAGTGTCCATCAGTGGAGGCATGGATAAAGAGGATGTGGCATATATGCACAATGGAATACTATTTATTCAGCCACGGAAAAGAGCAAAATAATGCCATCTGCAGCAACGTGAATGAACCTAGAGGTTGTCATACTAAAGTGAAATAAGTTCCAAAGAGGAAGGCAAATACCATATGATATCACTTATATTTGGCATCTAAAAAAATAAAATAAAATATGACACAAGCGAACCTATCTACAAAACAAAAACAGGCTCACAAGACATAGAGAGCAGGTTGTGGCTGCCATCGGGAGGGGCCTGGGAAGAGGGATCGACTGGGCGGTTGGGGTTAGCAGATGCAAACTATTACCTAGAGAAGGCATGAACAGCAAGGCATGAACATGCTATTCTACTGTATAGCACAGGGAACTGTGTTCAATATCCTGCAATAAACCACAGGGCTTCCCTGGTGGCTCGGTGGTAAAGAATCCACCTGCCAATGTAGGAGATATGGGTTTGATCCCTGGGTCGGGAAGATCCCCTGGAGAAGGAAATGGCAACCCACCCCAGTATTCTTGCCTGGAGAATCCCATGGACAGGGGAGCTTGGCGGGCTACAGTCCATGAGGTTGCAACATGAAGTTAGACACAACTTAGCAACTAAACAACAAAAACAACAGTAAACCGTAATGGAAAAGAATATGAAAATGTATATATATATATATATATATATATATAACTGAATCACTTTACAGCAGAAGTTACAATATCGTAAATCAAGTCTACTTCAATAAAATAAATTTTTAAAAACATGAGGTTCATCCACAGTGCTGCCGTAAACAGGACTGGAGCCCTTTCCTCATTATTTAGGTCCATGAACTCATGTGTGTAGATGTAAAAGACTAGCCTAAAGATTAGAGTCAGACTACACAGATAAGGGTCATTGACTCCAGGCTTATAAAGCTGAACTAAATAATGCAAGATTACTCTGAAAAATTAGTCGAGTGAACTTAACTGCAGTTTCCGACTTCCAGTCCAGTATTCGTCCGATACCATGTTTGCAGTGGTAGAATAAAACTTTCCTTAAGGACTTTGTGCTGTTTGTTTTTAAATGATGTTCTCTTAAGTTAAAGCTAGCATAGTGAGGAGGGGCAGTGTTAATGGGGTATATTGTGAGTTAGGAAGAATCTGATTGTGTTTTTACAAGAAAAACCCTTGGGCCAGTTTCACAAACTGAATTCATCAGACCATAAAACCTGCCTTTATTTACTTCCTTTATCTTTTATTTATTTCCCTCTTTGTTTGAACCAAAGCCTTTCATTAGAAATGTTATTTTACCAAATAGCTCTTTCTTTATCATGAAGAAAGTATTTGAGTTTTGTTTCTTAAAGGATGTGGCTGCAAATAAGGGTGGTGTGTTCACCTCTAATGCACACCCAGCAAGGTTATAAAATCTAGTAGACTAGTAATAAAAGTTAGAAGATTTAGTAAGAGGTGATTTATTCCTATGGTGGGCTTGTTGTCATGTGGAGAACAGTTTCTTTTGAGGTGGAAAATGTGTTTGTGAAAGTGAGTGAAGTTGCTCAGTCGTGTCTGACTCTTTGCGACCCCTGGACTGTAGCCTACCAGGCTCCTCCATCCATGGGATTCTCCAGGCAAGAATACTGGAGTGGGTTGCCATTTCCTTCTCCAGGGGATCTTCCTGACCCAGGGATCAAACCCAGGTCTCCCGCATTGCAGGAAGATGCTTTAACCTCTGAGCCACCATGTATAAACACTAAACATGTCTCAGTGTCTATATTTTTTATTAGATGAAGATGGAATTTTATTCGGCTCTGTGCCTTTGCTGGGGCAGCCCCTCTACCTGGAAGGTCTCCCCTCATCAGGGAAGCACTGAGGCTTCCAGGTCAGCCCAGACGTTCTCCTCCCAGGGTGTCAGGAATTCCTTGTTGGGTTCTCGCCGGACACTGTCCATGTTCGTCTCGTGGCACTTATCACAGTGCCCTGGGCTTAACATGCTGTTGTCCTCAGTGGACTGTGAATTCCACCTGCATCTCACTCATTCATAAATAGTCAATGCTTAGCACAGAACTTTGAACATAAAAAAACATACAAGAAACTTGTATTGAATGGGAGAGACTCACTCTCCTGCATTTTCTTTGATTTGAGGGCTTACTTGGCTCTGTTTCTCATGAAAGCTATGCAGCTAAACTCATTTGTTGAATATTTCAACAATATATATGAAGTAATGGTTACAGAAAAAAGTATGTCATTTAGTTGAGCCCTTTTACTTAATAAATTTCCCTCAAATTGTTATATGAACCTCAGGAAGCTAAACAGTGAGCTCTTACTCGATAAATCACTCTGGTTTTTTCATCTTG
>SJYX01019916.1:205172-247032 GCA_006410675.1 Oreotragus oreotragus
TTCCACAGCAGAACTTTCCTGAAAAAGAAATGGCAGAAGAGTATTCTCTGGCTTTCTAAAACATGACACTAAGGGAATATTCCATAACCCAAGTGTTACAACCCAAGTGATTGAGAACATAATGAAATTATAAGGAATTGCTTGAGGAATGGGGTTTGGATGGAAGACATGAACTAACAGGTTTCGAATGCCTGCCACTGCCAGGAAATGTGTCTGTACGGTCACATAATTTATCTCGTTTCCTCGTCAGCTTGACCTGAAAAGCATCAACTCAATCCCCATTTTACAAAAGAGAGCACTGAGCTCAAGGTAGGAGCACATTCTAAGACACAAAGGAGAAAAAGGCAGCCAACTCATGACTCAACTTAGCTCTGGCTCCAAAGCCAGTGTATGCTCTGTTCCCACCTTCCACCACCCAGGGGAACCCTTTAGTGATTTACTCCCTGATTTACCACCAGACTCTGCTGACTGAGTGCGTGAGAGTTGTATTGTCTTCTGTGAGTTCATACTTTCACCTATCTTTCCCTTTCTATGTCTATGTATGTCTGGCCTGAGTAAAATGAGATCGATTCTGGAATATGTTAACTGACCTACGAAAACTTTGTGGATGTTGTTGGGTTAAGATCATGAAGATCATTTATAAAAAGACCTCTGAAATATACATGTTTAAATATCACAAGTTAAATTTTGATATTTGCTCAAATTGTAGTTATGAAAGGGTAACAGTTATTTTCCTTAAGAAAAATATATAATTGACTTGTATTTAAACTAGATTTACATTTCTTAGGGCAAGGTCATCCTCAAGAGAAGTATGAACTGTAACATATCATTTTAAACCTAATTCTCATTTATGCATGATATAATTCAATCTTTAAAAAAAAATTCAGCAAAAATGTATAAAGTGTGTTTACGTGCCAGAGTCTATATAGATGCTGGTTCCACAGTGATAAAAGACATGGTCCCTGACCTTAGTGAGTTTAAAGTCTGTTGGGAGAAAGAAACGTGCAAACAAGTTACAATGACATCATTCATTGTGATGATGAAGGTGCAGAATGATAGTGAGGGCGTAGGAGAAAGAGTGTAACTCTTCCTATGGTGATCTGAGATGAAGTCACAGATAAGAAAGCTCTTGAACAGAAACTTAAGGAATCAGTAGATGTGGACGCAGTGGGGCAAACTGCAAAGCCCCTACAGCCCAGTAGGGATGTGATGGCGGAAACCGTGCCTAGGACATAGTAACACATGTGTTTCTTCATTAGATCAGTAAAATGAACAGACGTGGAAGTATTTGTTCCCATTTCAAACACTTGTAAATATTGGTTTCCTTAATGCAGTTTATAAATATCACCTAAGGAGAAACCAAGGAAGCCATCCACTCCCAGGTCCCAGTAACCAAGTAGAAAATTCACGGTCAGTGCATGTGTCGCTCCGTCGTGTCTGACTCTCTGCAAACCCGTGGACTGTAGCCCACCAGGCTCCTCTGTCCATGGGATTCTCCAGGCAAGAATACTGGAGTGGGCTGCCATGCTCTCCTCCAGGGGATCCTCCCAGTCCAGGGACCGAACCCAGGTCTCGGGCATCTCCTGTGTTGCAGGTGGGTTCTTCACCACTGGCACTACCTGGGAAGCCCATGGTGGAGTGGAAGCTAAGTNTGTCCATGGGATTCTCCAGGCAAGAATACTGGAGTGGGCTGCCATGCTCTCCTCCAGGGGATCCTCCCAGTCCAGGGACCGAACCCAGGTCTCGGGCATCTCCTGTGTTGCAGGTGGGTTCTTCACCACTGGCACTACCTGGGAAGCCCATGGTGGAGTGGAAGCTAAGTCAGGGGTACTCAAGGAGAAATCAGGATTCCACAGAGACTAGGGGCTGGAACTTGAATATTTTATGGAGACTGATTCCAAGCTACAACCTAGTGTGTATGAAATGCCCAGAGATATCTCATAGATCTTGAGAAGATATTTCAGCATCTGGTAGGACTAAGCACACACATGCGCGTGCACACACACACACACCTATGCATACACACATACACACACCCTCTCAGAGTTTTTCTTTCTCACCATTTCTCTGTCTGTTCTTGCTTATTTTTCCATGTGAACATTAGGTCTTTGATATCTGACCATGTTGAGCGCATTCATGGAAATGTATACTTCAGAGCATTCTCATCTCAGCCTTTTTGGTAATATGGGTCCAAACCTGTACTGAATTGAAATGTTTCGTCTTGAAAGACAGAAATGATGCAGAGGGGACAAAGTCTGCTTCTGGGAGCACTGTGTTGTGAGAACATTAACAACTAGTCATTGGTCCTGTTGAGGTCACTTGTGGTTTGAGAATGACCCTGGAAATGGACTCACCTTTGCCAGGGTCCCTGAAATGGCCCAGCATTGCAGGGTGCTCACACCCTCCTCCTTCCCCTCTGCTGTCTCCCATCAGTCCAGGCAGGAAAGATGCAGGCAGTTAGCAGTGGCCAGAAGGTGCCTCCAATCAGCAGACCAGGCTCATGTAGGTACCAGCGTGTTTCCCCCAACACCTAAACCCAACAGAACTTGACCAATACATTCCAGGAATATCTCTGCTTCTAACACTCAAAGTCATATTTTAACATGTATTACAGGTCAGATCTTACATACTGAGAGGGACATAAGAAAAGGGAGCTTTATTTTCCATAACAAATAGTGATAGATGAGAATACATGCCAATTAAAGGTAGTAATCCACCTGATTTAAAGGTTGATCGGTACCACTCAGTCATAAAAAAGAACAAAATAATGTCATTTGCAGCAACATGGATACAACTAGAGATTATCATACTAAGTCAAGTAAGCCAAACAGAGAAAGACAAATAATATAGGATATCACTTATATGTGGAATCTAAAATATGACGCATGTGAAACTGGCTGTGAAACAGACTCCAGGACATAAAGAATAGACTGGTGGGTGCCAAGCGGGTTGGGGGAGGGAAGGATTGGGAATTGGGATTAGCAGATGCAGATTATTATATATAGGATGGATAAGCAACAAAGTCCTACTGTGTAGCATAGGGAACTGTACTCAATATTCTGTGATAAACTATAATGGAACAGAATATAAAAGATTATATATATGTATATACATGTATAACTGAGTCACTTTTCTATGCAGCCAAAATTAATTAACACAACATTGTAAATCAACTATACTTCAATTAAGAAATTGTTTTAAAAGTCAATCAGTCACTTCAGATGCACATTCATTACCAGGCACTTCTCGCCTCTTAAATGCTACCCTTTCTTTCTCCTACCACCTGCACCCTACTCTGACCCTGCAGTGGGATGGGTCCTTTTCTCCTCGTGGATCTTTAAACATTCTAAACAAGTCAGCCTTTCGCCTTTTGGTTGAGTCAGGTTGGAGAAACTGAAAAGCCTGTCTAGTGATCCTGTTGGGCCATCTGGTGGAAATGCCATCAGTCGTTTCCAGGCAGAAGCAAATAAGAGAAGTTCCCTGCTCCTGTGTTCCTGGTTCTGTTTCTGTGTTTGACTAAATCACAAGGAGATGCTGCTGAATCTTACAGAAACAAAGCCTGCTGAGGCCAGTCTCTACCCTGTCTGTAAACTCCATTAGTTAATCATTTTTCCAGGAGAAATTGCTGCATGTGTCCTGTAATCTTCCTAAATGAAAAAAAAAGAGCAAACAACAAAGTCCAAACTTTTGTGAACATGTAGCAGATGAATGTGTTGCCCTTAAATTTCTCTTTTTCCCAAAGAAGTTTGGGTTTGGGCTAAAAAAAAATAGTTTTCCAGAGATATTCCCCAGTAGCACTTTCTTCTAGTGTGGCATGCCAGACCACTGACCACGCTGTCCAGAGCTGCTGCACAGGGCTGGGATGGTCTAACATTTGCGTCAGTTTTCAGAGGATATTAATTTCATAGATTCTCATTGTGGGGAAGTTAATTTCTTTACTGCACTTTATTTCTGGATTTATCAATGAAAATCAACCCTCAATATTCATTGGAAGGACTGAAGCTGGAGCTGAAGCTCCAATACTCTGGCCACCTGATGGGAAGAGCTGACTCTCTGGAAAAGACCCTGATGCTGGGAAAGATTGAAGGCAGGAGGAGAAGGGGACGACAGAGGAACCAGGCAAGAATTCTGGAGTGGGTTGTCATTTCCTTCTCCAGGAGATCTTCCCGACCCAGGAATTGAACCTGATTCTCCCACCTTGTAGGCAGATGCTTTACCATCTGAGCCACCAGGGAAGTCAAAATCTAAAAGGGAATATAAACTCTACTTTTATCATTTGATAATACATTTCAAGTTTAGGGTACAAACATGTAACAACTTGAAAATTAGCCTCATTGGACTGCTCATACAATTAAGTCTCATTTCCAGATCTAGTGAAGGAAAACATGCCTCTTATTCAGACTATGTATCAAAAAACTATTTCCTTGCTTAGCCATATTAAGATATCCTGGATAATTTATCCTGATGTGAGTTGTATAAATAAATAAAATATTTTTATAGACTGAAATGCTCTTAAAGAGCTTTTTTAGTAATATAGACTGTGAGATATGGAGGTGCCAGCCTAGAATGACACTTAAAAAATTACAACAAATGACTGCTCTCCAAGGTACTTTAAAGGTACAAGAGAGTCTCTATAGTACAGTGTTTAAGGGCATTCACACTGGAGCCAGATTGGCTGGCTTCAAGTTCCATTTTATTTACTTTCTAGCTAAGTTTCTAATGGTAATTACTTATGTGTGCCTTACTTTCCTCATTTGCAAAGTAAGCTTAAAAGTGGTCTAGCTCACACATTTGTTGAGATAATTCAGTGAGTGTACCTAGATAAAACACTTTAATTGGACCCTGAGGCATAATAAGTACTATAAAGTACTTCTTAATACTATTACTAGTCTAGTCCTTTTCTAAATGATAAACAATGACATTGTTATAGAGGACTTTCTTTCTTATGTCATACATTCCTTGCTGCTAAATTCTAGCTTTTCTTCTGTATCCTGGGAAGGATAATTGGAGCTAGTCTGATTTGAGTTGAACATCATGCCCTGAAGTGGTGTGCTTGTCATATTCTGGTATAAACATCAACATGTCACAGGACAGTGAGGGATGGGGATTTTGTTAGTCTTTTTGGGGGTAGGAAATGGAAAGTTCTAGTTAGAGTGTGAAGTGAAAATGCTTTTCCATTTACCAAAGCCAAAGACAGCATATACTTCTTGACTGTCCTAATTTAAAAAATTCATTCGTTGGTGGAATATCTTAAGATGGTTACTGTTTAACCTCTCTACTCCTGATATAGAGTAGGCTGCCTCTGTCTTCAGCAAGTGCTCAATACATATCTTTGGAATAAATTACTGTGATTGCCAACATTTATTTCCATATACAGTGTGAACTGACAACTGAAGCAGTTTAAACCATAATAAAGAACAGAAGAATGCACTATAAAGTATAGTAAGGAGTCAATGTAAAATGTACATATGACTAAAATATTTTGCATTGGTAACTGACTATATATCTTACTGATATATATTCTGTATATGTCTCTATCTCTATTGGAAGATACTATGTCTCACTGATTATATTCTCTAATCTTATTGATTATAATTATATATATATATATATAACTACATATATATATATATATAAGCTTACTGGTTACAATCTTACTGATTACTCTTGAGAGTCCCTTGGACTGCAAGGAGATCCAACCAGTCCATTCTAAAGGAGATCAGTCCTGGGTATTCTTTGGAAGGACTGATGCTAAAGCTGAAACTCCAATACTTTGGCCACCTCATGCGAAGAGTTGACTCATTGGAAAAGACCCTGATGTTGGGAGGGATTGGGGGCAGGAGGAGAAGGGGATGACAGAGGATGAGATGGCTGGATGGCATCACCGACTCAATGGACATGAGTTTGGGTGAACTCCAGCAGTTGGTGATGGACAGGGAGGCCTGGCGTGCTGCAATTCATGGGGTCTCAAAGAGTCGGACATGACTGAGCGACTGAACTGAACTGAACTGAATCTTACTGATTATATTCTCTAAGATTTATGTTCTCTAAGAATATAATCAGTAAAATATATAGTATATTCTCCATTGGTTGGGGGATTCCTGGGGTGGCTGTTTTTTATGCCATTTTTTCTTGGTTTCCTTCCCTCATTTCAGACTAGAATCCCCGACACGGAGTCTCAGCATGGACGCCCCCAAAGGCGTTCACATTCAAGCCCCTGCAGGGAAGATCGAGGCCCTGACCCAGATGGACATCGTTCTTCAGAGCAGTGATGGGACGGTGAGTCCAGCGGCCGGTGGGTGGTGGGTGCTCTCACTGTACAAGCCTCACGTCCACTAAGTAATGATGACATTCATGTCCAATAAGGCAGCAACAAATTACAGTTTGTGAAGAGACTTCATGAAAGGCATCACAGAAAATGTGAAAGAAGGAAAAAATTCAACACTGAAAGAGAAGCCAAGAAAGGTTAAAAGCAGTCTTTGTTTGATCCAGACTGCTTTCTTTGGCATTTGTACTATCAAGTCTCTTATTGTTTTCAGCTTTGAAAAAGTCCTGGACATTCAGAGCTCGCAAAGAATGTCCATTCTGCCACTTCCTAGTGACCCTCTCAGTAGAACCATCACTGGGGGTCACCTGTAAGGGATAACTTTTTTTTTTTTTACCACCCAGGGTGCTTGCTCACATCAAGTCCTAGTTCAGTGAAAGTCAAATATGAAAAATAAGAGTTGCAATAAAGAAAACTCTGGAACCTCCAGCCCAGAAATAAAACATCCCTGATAAAAGCCCCTCTGAGAATGGGCAGCAAGGCACAGGCTCCCTACTATTGATTGATTCTTCTAGTGTGAGATCAATTTGCCAACTTTGGCCACCTCATGTGAAGAGTTGACTCATTGGAAAAGACCCTGATGCTGGGAGGGATTAGGGGCAGGAGAAGAAGGGGACGACCGAAGATGAGATGGCTGGATGGCATCACTGACTCGATGAACGAGAGTCTGAGTGAACTCCGGGAGTTGGTGATGGACAGGGAGGCCTGGCGTGCTGCGATTCGTGGGGTTGCAAAGAGTCGGACACGACTGAGCGACTGAAATGAACTGAACTGAACTGGGCTTTTTTCTGCATTTGTCAAGTACAGGAAATAGTATTTACTTCACTATGTCACAGGGCTAAGAGACATCAATGCAGTAAGATAATTTTGAACTGATATTAATTTAATATTAAAAGGGGGTGTGGTTGGGGCTGCAGAGGTAGACCACAGGAGGCAGGTTCAGTCCCTGGCTTGGCAAGATCCCCTGGAGAAGGGAATGTCAACCCAAGTATTCTTGGCTGGGAAATCCCATGGACAGAGGAGCCTGGGCCAGCTATAGCCCATGGGACACAAAGAGTCAGATACAACTTAGTAACTAACAGTAGCAGCAGCAAAGCATTAGACAATAACTGATATAGGTTCTGCTCCAAAAAACATAAGACCTATTTGACTTCCTTCTCTGATGGTGACCCAGAGCCCAGGGCAAAGCCTGCCTGCCATGCACTTGTACTGTCACCCTGCACTGCCCGCAGAGACATCAGCATCCCGGGATGCCAGTGTATTCAGAGCCTGGCCTGACGGGACCAGAGCCGCATAAAACAAAGCTGGGATTCCACCTTGTTGGTGAGGAAGAAGGTGGGAGCTTCCCAAACATAGTTTAGCTCGTTCTGATAAGTGAGCACCCTGCCGGGGCTCAGGCTTGGTTGCTCTGTGCTATGACTGATTTCTTTTAGCTGTCAGAGATTTCCAAAACTCAATCAACGGCCATTTGTGTGCATCTTGGTTCGACTAAACCTCTCTAGGAACAAAAAGTCCAGTGGCTTCCCTCTTATTTGAGTTGTCTGTGTGTCACTTGCTTCCTGTATCTAATAGAAGGCAACGGAGTTGCAAACAAAATTTTAAAAGCTGGAGAAATGGTTGCTAGCCATTACGATGAATTTAACTGCCTCTCCTAGGAAAATAATATCATGAGCAATTCTAGCATTCACAAGGTAAAATGAATAAGATGAGTCAACTTCTGCGGCTTGTACTTTATCCTAATAGGAGGAGAAGCTGAAGGTCAAAGTGGAACACAAGGTCAATGTGAATCAAAAAATGGTATTATTTTGGCCAGATAACTCTGAAAAGTCTTCAAGGAGTGTCACAGCATACACTTTCCTAGCTGGCCTAGTGCAATGAATAAAAGGGAAAAAAAACAGACTTCCCTCCAGTTCCTAAGGAATATTTATCCCCCCTGCCCAGATGGAAACGAGAAACAGGCTTTGAAAGAATCAGGTCATCATAATGTGACTTCAGCCAAGGCAGGTGCCTACTTCATTTTCTATGCAGAGAAAGAACTTGGAACATTTGGAGCATTTGAGTTTCGTGTTTGTCGCGTTCCCTCTTCTTTGACCACGTCTTATCTCACTCTCTCCCAAGCAGCTTGTGCTCGACGCGGAAACTGTGTTTTTGCCCGAGCTGGCTCTGGGGAGCCAGGGGCCCGCGGGCAGCTCCCAGGGGCTCTATGAAGTCTGTGCATGTCCGGATGGGAAGCTCTACCTGTCTGTGGCCAGCGTGGGTACCACGTGCCACGAGCATAGTCATCTCTGCCTCTAAACCACTGGCATCGCCCAGGGAGCACCTGCTGTGTCTCGGTGCACTCAGCAGTGCAGACCTCAGCCTTCCCAGCTGGAGCCACTCGACAACGGTGAGCTGAGTTTGTGTGTGGGTGTTTGAAAGGAGCTCAAACGTACCACTGAAAATGTTCCCATGAAACTGTGATCTCAGAGTGGACCTTAGACACAAAAGTCCAAGGATCAGAACCATTGTGACTTTCCCTGTCCTGTGTGTGTCGGTCTGTTTTGGGATGTTGGGCTGCTGTGTGGAATGGATGCATGAATGTGTGATGCTCAGCTGGAGACCTCTGACCTCCCGTGAGAGTAGTCTGAGTCCTGCCCAGGTGCCTCAGAATTCTCTGAGGTTTTCCACTGTGTCACTCAATCCTGCAGGAGCTGTATTCATTTCAATGCAAAGTGTGTCTGGTTTCAGAAGAAAATCTTCAAGTTTTAAAAGGATGTTGAGATTGATCTGACTTTCAGAATGTGGTCAGAGGAATAAATTGTACACAACTGATCATGTTTCTTTATATAGTCCATAAGCAATAAAAATCAACCTACATTTTTCATAGACTTCACAGTGTGTGTTGCTTTCTTTACTCCTCACAACTGTATTTGAGTTCAGTACTGTTTTTCCCCCAGTTGCTGGTGATAAAAAAAAAAAAAAAAAGTTCAGATGAGTCAAATCACAGGTCACTCAGTATCTACTAAAATTAAACTCAACTGGACCCTAACATTTCAACATTTCACTGTGGAAAACTTTGATCTGTGTCTCATTGCACCTGCATCACCTGTTTACCTGATACCTGCACAGACAGGCTGATGCCTATGTGAAAGGTGGAGAAACTAAAGGCAAGGGGAGTTTTGTCATCCACCAAGATGGCTCCATGAGCTGGTGGGGGCTCACCGCTGCCCAGCCTGCATGCTCACCTCACAGGAGAGGTGAAGGACCGGGGGTGGAGCGGAGCTTCACCGAGTCCTTGCTCACAGTTGCCATCCTCGGCTGTGTGATCTGTATATGAATACGGTGAACACACACTGAACCCATGAATGCTTTGGTTTTGTGGTTTTACTTACACGGTAGAATGCCTTCATCACACCGAACGCCAGGTGTTGGTTTTGATGTGTGTTTTACTGATCGTTCCCGTTAGAATCACCCACACAGCACAAGACATGGTGGGACCAACAGCATTGCAACATTCCCATTAAAGGATTTATGACTAGAAATACAACATCAGTTTCATTTTCCACAGTCTCAGAACTGAGAGAAAAGTGGTCTTTATTTCTAATGCTGTCTTAACAAGGTGTTAACAATGCAACCCACTCCTAACAGTTTCTTAATATTTAAATTACTGGTATTATAAACATTTGAAATTATTAATACAAAGTAAAATTTTAAAAATACAGTGTGTCCTAATCAGCTAAGAGCAAACTCAACTCTGAATATAACACTCCTAGTTTCAGGGGATTGGGAGGGTGAGGACTTAGATTATTTAAATAAGTATTTGCCTTTTCCATTTAGTTATGTCCTGATTTTTAGAATTAATGTCTGCTTTCTTGCTGTGACACTCCTGTTGTCATAGTAGTGTTGTCATTTTTGTGTCATATTTACTCTCTTATACCATGTTTGTGCAGAAAAAAAAGTCTTCCAACCCAGTTGATATAGATGGATTCTTATAGAATGTGTGTACATGTCCAAAAAAATGTCGATGATAAAACAGAGTCAAAAAAAAAAAAAAAGACTCAAAGGATGGGGAATAAACATTTTAAATAAAAGGTGTAAATCCAAACTTTTGTTTCTAGTTGCATTCTCCAGAGTGACGAGGAATTTCTCCTTGGTTTCAAGCCAGACTTTCAGATGGGCTGTATTCTAGAATGTACTGCATAAACCCACCTTCTTAAGTACATTATACAGTGTAGTTTAAATCTCCACTGAAGGGGCAAGGCTGTGCTAGGAGCACCCGCAACAAGGCACATACACGGACTACGCACCAAGTGGTTACAACCACTGAGTATTGGTTGATACTTTAGGGACCTTGAAAAACAGACTTTATTTTTTTTCCAATTTCCGAACCGACTGAGAAGCAGACACAAGTCAAAAAATGAAGATCAAAATGTCAGCTTTAATAGTAATGTTAGATTTGCAGCAAACTAGATTTGCTAAGACCTTTCAGTGGAGCAAACGTGAACCTCTCAATCCCTCACAGGCTTCGCAGCTCCTACAGGGCTCAGGTTCCTCCCTCGGCGCCCCCCAGGTCAGTCTCTGCTCGTGGGGGACAGGGGGAGCAGGGTGGGAGCTCTTCTGAAGAGCAGAGCCATCCCCAGCATGAAGCCAGCAAGGCTGGGTTGCTTGTGTTTGTCCCCACCATTCCCCCATCTAACACGTCACAGCTCACTGGGCTTCAGTCTTCTTTGTAACTGCCACTACGCACTGGCTGTGGTTTGAAAACCAAGTGAACTTTGGGTCGGGCATAAACAAGCAGGTGGAACAAGAGGGTAAGAAGGACATGGAGTAGAAAGTGAATTTTGAGCTGAATAGTCAGTGCAGCTTCGGTTTTTGTCCTGGGCTTTGTATCCAGGGCCTTAACAAACACAAGAGAAAGAAGCAGAGATTTTAAGCATGTGGTTCTTCTTTTTAAATAAAATGTAACTCACGTTGGCTCTGGTATCCATATCCCCCCAGGCTTTCCCATGCCTTGACAGCACGGGCCTGGGACTAGCTTCCTAACCAATGGAGGACTGAGGACACTTTAGACCAAATGTGGCAAAACAAGATCAGTGGGGAAGCTCTAGAAGTCAGGGGTTTAGGAAACTCCACCCGCAGTTAGGAAGCTCCAGCTCCTGCCCATGGGCAGGCATCCTGTGGGCACAGACTCTGGCCCCGATGGCTGGTCAACTCCTGGAAGGAGACCTCTTCCCACGTGGTGTCCACACGTCTCCCACTGGCTCCAGGCTCTGGTGGAACCCTGAGCAATACATGACTAGCTAAGTCTCATCTACCTGCCATTCTCTACTCTCTTATCCTTGAGGTCGACAAAACGCTGAAGGACACAGGATGTCAACTGGCACTGATGGAAGGACACCCACTGGTCCCCAAAGTTAACCTGTCAACTACTTTTATTTGACTAAACGCTATGCAAACGTCTTCCCAGCATCATTCTCGGGCCTTCACCTGTTTCCCCCACCACCACCCCCCTGCCGGTGGCTGCGGACCACTCGGGCCTCCTGCCCACAGGGCAGCACAGAGCCCGCCTCCATGGGCAGAAGGCCTGTTCCAACCCCCTCCCCAGGAGCAGCTGCTCACACACTGGTTGGCAGTCTCCAGCTTCCTTTTAATAAGAAAAGCAAAATAGGGTAAAAGGTGTAAAATAATGATTAAAAAAATAGTTTGGGTCCAAAATTCCTTACCCTGAACTTCAAAATCTAAAACTTTCAAATAATGAAAACTTCCCAAATCCATCTGCTGTAAACTCTGGGCAGCAAAACCTGATCTAAGTTTAGATGAGGCTGTTTCTCAGGTCTGTGTAGTTTAGGGTGGGTGGGTGTTCATGGTTTCGCTGTGTTTGATTAAAGGGAGTGGCCCAACCCCCACCCTCAATGGAAAAGTGAAAGTGAAAGTGAAGTCGCTGTCCTGTCCAACTCTTAGAGACCCCATGGACTGTAGCCTTCCAAGCTCCTCCCTCCATGGGATTCTCCAGGCAAGAGTACTGGAGTGGGTTGCATTTCCTTCTCCAGACCCCCAGTGGAAAAGCCTCATTAAACTCAGTTTATACACAGTACTATTAACTTTCTAAAATCCAAATTCTGAAATACATTTGTATGCAAGGGCTTCATGGAAAGGACTGCAGACCTATAATTTTTCTGTTAAAGGAAGTCTAGAAAAAACACAAAATTCCAACTACATCAACTATCATAAAGGCCAAAATTTTCCGTGTACATTTTAATATCCAAAAGCAATAAAATACATTCCAAGTGTTGAATCTGAGTTTTAAAGTAGCAAAAACTTAAAAGTCCCAGATAGCTGGAGACCCAGAACTGAGGGGGCCTGGAACAGAGAACCTCAAGTTTGGTGTGTAGGGTCTGAAAACTTGTTCCTCAGGTATAAGAGGAACATCGCCCACCTGTCAGGGCTCAGGTGTGAACTAGCCCCAGCACACAGCCCTTCCCTGAAGCAAGGTCGGCATCCATCCAGCCTTTACTACAGAATAATTCTATTTCATATATTTCCAAATACGTATGTGTATCACATATGTTGAAGTTACAAACTTTGGCCACCTGATGCAAAGAGTCAACTCATTGGAAAAGACCCTAATGCTGGAAAATACTGAAGGCAAAAGGAGAAGGGGGTGACAGAAGATGAGATGGTTGGACAGCATCATGACTCAACGGACATGAATTTGGGCCAATTCCAGGAGACAGGGGAGGCCAGGGAAGCCTGGCATGCTGCAGTCCATGGGAGGGGGGTTGCAAGGAGTCAGAAACAATTTAACAAGTGAACAACAACAAAAATCATAAATGTCAACTAATCGCATTCCCTAAAAAGGTGAAATAAAATCAACTCCTAACAAAACTGAGTATATACCAAGTACTTTATACTCAGTCATAAAAAGAAACCTCTTAAAATTCCAGTACAAAATATATAGGAAAGTTCTATCCTAGTATTTCCAATAAACACACATATACACAGCATGTCAAATCTTAATACAGGAAGATACTAAGTTTGATTTTCAAGGAACTATTTCTCAAGAAATACCAGTTATAATGACTTCATATGTACATTTGCTTTATTAAAATTGTGGCACTTATTATAATAGCAGAAATCATCACATGGCTCACATCCAGAAGCAATACAATAGTGGAGGCGCAAACATTCCTTATTACAAGTAAAAAAAGTGGTAATATGTCCCATAAGCCCTTAATTGCATAAAATATTATACTGCACATCATTTACAACCAACACACTTAAATAAACTAATTATCATCTTTTATATTCTGCAAGGGATATAACGTTCATAGGACATTCAAACATGATAAAAACTAAACATCAGTTCTGAATTATTCATGGGGAAGACACAAGCTGATAATTCCTCTTTTATAACCTACTGGATATTGTCACATGATTTTACAATTTTTTAATGTCTTCAGAATGAAATCCAAAGAAAAAAAACTCCACTAAGTGCCATGTTGAAGGACAAAAAGTGTTGAGTGCAGCACCTTTAGACAACGAAAGATCACATCCTGTCCAACCACAGCATATAAATTAGGGCGTTTGTGGGAAACACGTACAAACAAACATCAAGCAAATGCCCTCACAGGTGACGGGCGTGGCTTTGGCAAGCGGTTCTCAGAAGCAATATTCATATCCAGCGAGAACAGGGGCCACTACCGGGTCTCCCATAATGCCACCTTCGTGATCTGGGACGCCTGCAGGCCCAGGGAGGGGGACCTCCAGGAGGAGGATGTGAAGGGCACTCAGGGAACCCCAGTGGAGGCTGTCTGCAGAGTCTCAATCAAGTAGTATTCAGGATAAAATACTGTACCATGTTACACATGTGCTGAGTATCTAGTATGTAAAACTGCAACAGGCTCATAATCAGATCCAGCTGATAATGCACCCAAGAGGATCTGCTTAAAGAAACGATAAAGCTCCACAGACCTAATACCCTTAATTTGTTTCAACCAATGATATGTCCAGTGTTTCATTAGCTCCTTCAAAAATACTGCATACATTAAAAACATAAAACTAACTCCTCCCATCCCCCACCACCAACCAGAGACCCAGAGACTCTAACAGACCACTGAGCTTTGGTGTGTAAAGTGCAGTTCACAGAGGTGCTGGCCAGCCAGCCAGCCGCATCCAGCGATTTCAAGTTCACCACCAGCCTCAAAACACTACTCTCTCAGGTCAAGGTCCCCTGTGGACATCCACGTTAACAAGAAGGCCGAGATTCTACCTGATCAACCCCCGTGTGCTTCACCATCCCTGAATGCTGGCGATGAGGCTTAAGGAAGGACAGTGAGTCAAATTTGTGCTACGACATGTCCAGGACCCAGCTCCCCACTTCTCCCCCGGTGTTGCCTCACACTTTCTGTTGTATGAAGTTTTCAAGTTTTATGATGATACAGGCAGTACATTCCATCACCCTCATGGCGACCTCGGATGTGAACCTGTCATTGGGGATCTGCGGGAAGGGCAGCAGGTCAGGGTACCTGGTCTTCAAGCTGTCCACACCATAGGCCTCCAGGGTGTGGACATCGTTGGTCAGGCCCTCCAGCTGCTGACTGTACTCCTCAATCTTCTGTGCCAGGGCCGTTGGCTTCACGTCCTTATCGGACTTGCCCCGCACAGCATAGTCGGCCGCGATGAGAGCCAGCTTGGCAGACAGGAAGCATTTGAAGCACACCCACTCGTTGGCGTTCTTGTGCAGGTCATTCCTGGCAGCCGAGAAGTTGGCCCTGGCCTGACGCAGCCACCTGCGCGCCTCCACCGGGTTGCCAACTGTCTTGAAAGTAGGGGGGACAAAGAATCTCTGGGAGTACGTCTGCCCAGCCGGCGGTGGGCCTTTCTCTTTATTTTGCTGCTGCCGCTCGGATTTGTGGCTCGTGGCCTCCTGGTTCCACGACGTGTAAAATCTCTGGAAGGAGAACTTCTCCGACTGGAACCGGGTAGCCGAGGTGGGAAACGTCCGCCTCGAGGCTCTGTCTGCATTTTGATCGAGAAAAGCCTGTTTCTCTAACCTGTTAATCTCATTCTGCAGATGCTTGAAAACCTCATTAGCCATGTCATGGTCCTCTGGGTTTTTGTCAGGGTGCCATTTCAGGTACAACCGCCTGATAATCTTCTTCCTCTCTGACTCAGGAAGCTTCCAGGCTTGCTCCACCACCGACGTCACCTCCTTTAGAATTTCTGGGAGAGAAGTAGCCTTGAGCTTTTTGGGGGAATGATGCTTGGAAGACGGGGTCTTGAGGCCCTCTCTCCCAGGGAAGAGGGGTGGAACGCTTCGAAGACCAGGGGCCAGGAACTCTGTGGGGCTGGTGGGGGTGGAGGGGGCGCTGTCTCTGCTCTGGGAGCTCTCCTCTGGCCGTGAGAACTTGTACAGATCCAGAGAGCTAACAATTTTGTATTCACTGTAGCCAATGTCAATCTGATAAATCTTTCCTAGGAAGCTTGAGTTGTCAGCGTCTTCTCTTTCGACCTCTTGTACAATGATGGCATACGTGTACGTCGGCTGGTACGACCCATAGATGTCCCCGCCTTCAGCATCAACAAGGTACCCAACATACTCTCCCGGGTAAAAGACATTCATAGGGTCCATGAGCAGGGTGTAATGAATCTCAGCAGGTATTGGCGTGCCAGGCATTGGTAGTTCAAGTTTTGATGGTTCTGAAGAGTCGTACTTCACACCTAGGCTGTCAAGCTTCTCGCTGATCCTGTAAATATCGTTGCACCCCAGCATAGCAATTAGGTAGGACGTGTCAGAGATCAGGTTGTCGGTCGCCGACTTCAGCGTCATGGCCAAGGCCAGCAGGAAGTTGATGTCCTTACTGTCTGAGTGCTGTATGTACAGCAGGATGACGGCGTTCCCAAACCGCTTCAGGAAAGCGAAGGTCTCGCTCCTGCTCTGGGGGATGGGGTTGAAACCCTTCACCCGTAGTGTGGTCTGAAGCTTCTCAAAGCAGGACACCTTCAGCCCTTCACGGAGGGCCTTGCAGAGGCGGATGGCCTTCTCCTCGTTGGCCAGGAAGGCGTTGTCATTCTCGTGCTTCATGATCCTGACGAGGCCCGCGATGAACTGCTCAGAGGAGAGCAGGAGCTGCAGCCGGCCTTGGAGTGAGCACAGCGCCCCGAACTGGCACACCCTGGGGGTCTCCTCGTCCAGCTGCTCCTCCAGGATGCTGCTCAGCAGGCGTGGCCGCAGCTTCTGGGGGAAGAGCATGATGAGCTTGGTGTGGAAGCCATGGTCCTTCCCCAAGTAACACTGGCTGAGGTCCACCAGCATCTGCACCCCGATGCTGCCCTGGATCCGGCTCTTGTAGTGCGGGGCGTCGTCGAACACCAGGATGCTCGATCTGACCAGTCGGCCGTCCTGGCTTGGCAGGTAAAGTGCGAGGTCCCGGATGTTCTCCAAGTCGCCCCGCACCTTGACAGAGTCGTTCTGCAGACTCCTGAACAGGCCAGAAACAACCCTCTTGACAGTGCGCATCTCGTTTGGGTCCAGCTGCTTCCCTTCAGAGTTCTTGAAGATGCGGCTCAGCACCTCCACGTACTGCTTGGTGGAGATGACGTCCTCAGTACCCAAATGTTTGAACAGCTGGTGGAAGGTGCCCAGCTCTAAGGGCAGCTTGTACAGATACGGCTTGAAATCAGACTCGTACTCCAGGTTGATCACCACCTCCTCCGGCTTCAGGAGCTTCCAGCCATCTTCCACCATCACAAAAGCAACACCTCGCAGCTGGAAACGGAACTCCCTCTTCTCGGCACTGAGGAACTCGTATATGCTCCTCAGGACCTTGGCTCTAGTCCTGACCATATCCTCGTCCAGCGTCGTGATGTTGCACACATTCCTGCAGTTGTTGATGACCTTGTCCACGGGGGGGTCGAGGTTCACATTCAGCAGGCTCAGAACCTGCTCCAGCTGCTCCTGGGGGCCGAGGTCACTCCCTGCTTGCTCCCTGATGCTCAGGGGCGTGGCCTTCTCTGGGAGGATAGGGCAGGACGTCCACAGCAGCTGCAGCACATCACACTGCTTGAACTTTGGGTTCACCTGGGCGCCACTGAACCTGATGAGGGGGAGCGTCCCGTTCACCTCCTGATATTGAGGGTGAAATCGGATGAACTCTGCAGGGGCCCGCTCTGGACACAAGAAGGGGATCAGAGACAGTTCTTTCAGGAAGTCCCCCACGAACAGATCCGTTCGTTCCTGGAATATGTGATGGAGAAGGATGTCGACCGTGTTCTGCAGTGTTTCCTTAGACCAGTTTTCTGTATTAGCTCGCACACTGATCTCCTTAGCAAACTGCAACAACTGCTGCTGAGAGAGAATGTGTTTCAGTCCAATGTTTCTTAAGAATTCTACCCAGGAGGTCATAAATGCAACTTGATTTTTGGGTTTTATAAGTTGTTCTAGTTTTTTAAAGAAGTCCTTCGGGATGAACAATTTTTCAGGAAGCATAACTTCAAAAACTCTTACAGTTCTGTCATAGAAATGCTTTGCTTGCTTTAGTCGGTTGTTAGCATCGTGGATTATCAATAAACCTTCCAGCTTTTCAAAAAGTTGTTCCTTAATCTCAGACAGCTCCTCAACATTCGACAGTCTATTCTTGAGATAAATCAAATGCTCTAGTTTTGCGTCGTAAGAGAGATTTTCAATTTTTGGTAAGAGGTGTTTCAAATATACCTCAAGATCATCCACGGGTACACAACCCAGCAGCTCATACAGTTCTTTCAAGTGTATTTTTTCTTCAAGAAATGCAGAGGACGATGATTGTGTCCATTTTTCCACTTCGGCAGAGGGAATACTTTTTGTAAGCACGTAGCATGTTCCAAACTTCGCAATGCTCATGTAGCGACCACTGATGGATTTGTAGCATGGAAGTGACTTTAAAATTTTTATGTCATCTTGGGACATCAAGTGATTCAAATTACAGTTGAAATACATCAAAAGTGCTTCAAAGTCATTTTCCATTAATTTTTCAGTTCTAAACGTTGAGGTTTGGACCATGTAATGCACAGCCTTCAAAATGCTCGTGGGGCTCTCTATGTTGGCCGTGTGAGAGGACAACAGAGGGACAAATGCACTGTCTTTGGAGCAGATTTTGTTCAAAGCCAGCTGAATGCAGCCAGCTTTCATAAGGGCATGAAAAACCTTATCAGTCTGGGCATTTGGGAAGACAGCGATGTGCATGAGGCTCAGCGGGAGCAGGACGTCCCCCTCAGGGACCACGAGCTGGTTGGCCGACACAGTGAACTTTGTTCCCGGGAGCAGGGCCCAGTCTCTCAGGGTGTCCACGACGGCGTCGAAGGCCGGCTTTGTCTCCTCTTGGTCCTCCTTCATGTTCATGGACTCGCTAATGAAATGCCAGGCATTCTTCAGCCAAGACTCACTGGCAAAGCTGTCTTTCCACTTGGTGCAGCTCTTGGTCTTGTACTCGCGGGGCAGCACAGAGGGCAGCAGGTCAGCAAAGCTGGAAATGTCAAACACTTTTGCAACTTTGCCGTTCAGTAAAATATTGCTGTACTTCAAGTACAGCGTGTTCATGAACAGGTCTTTGCGGGATGGGATCAGTTCGTGGTATGTTGTTAGAAACTTGGGACGTTTTGCATCAAAAGTTTGCAAAACGCTGTCCAGGGTAATGAGAAGGGGCAGGCCCTCCACTTCAAACTCACTTTCTTCTGCATCCTTAAAACAATAATCGACTAAAAGTTTTAAACTATGGAAAAGCTTCAGGTTGGTCTGCTGGAGACGACAGGGCAGCTTCCCAATATGGCAGTTGGTGTCGGGGGAGGAAAAGGTCATTAAGAAAGCCCGGACATCGGCAGGGGTGACATAGCTTACGGGGATGTTGGCGTCCACAAGGCAGTGGTACAGGTTAGCAGTCTCGTCACAGTTATAAACCAGGTTGAAGCCGATCTCCAGGAGCAGGTGCTTCAGCCTGTAGACATTCTCTGCGACCGTTTTGCGTGTGGTGATATTATAGTCTGCGTTTTTAAGGTGCTGTAGCTCATCCTGCAGTAGATTGTCAAAGAATGGCCTGGTTTTATTTGAGGTGGACATGTTGACCCAGGTGATGATAACGGCGGAGTGCAGGTCGGAACCGTCGATGCTGGGAGCGCGCACCACTGGAAGGAGGCGCTTCATGTCATCGTGGATGCAGCTGTACAGCGCCTTCACCAGACAGTACAGGTCTGGCTGGAGGTCCAGCCTGTTGACGGGGAAGAATGACAGGAACTTCTTCAGCGTGTCCTTGACAACGTGGATGGGCGTGCTCTGCAGGACCGACAGCGTTGGGTCAGAGCCGGGGAAGTAGCGCTTCTTCAGCTGGGCCAGCAGCTCCACATACGCGGGTGCGATGAGCGCTGTCATCAGGCTGCTGTTCCAGTCACTGCGCACGCCGACCCCGTTGTCGTCTCGCCACAGGTTCCTGCGGGCCGAGTCCAGTGCAAAGTGGCCGTTCACGTGGAATGGGAGCCCCGTCTCTAAAGAAAGCGGCAGAAAGCAGAAGACCCTGTGGGGCTTCTTGTAGTTGTGGGTGATACAGGCGGCCACGCCCCCGCGAGGGAAGAGCGTGATGTCCTGGTTCTTGTGCGCTGACACAACGCTCTTGGACACCTTGTCCATGCTGGAGAAGCCAGACCTGTTACAGATGAGCCAGGTGGTGAGGCTCCCTTCAGAGTCCTCAGTGTCCATGGTGTAGGTGACCTGCTGCACTGGGATGTCCGGGAGCTGCCTCTTCTTTGTGACGCTGTCGATGACAGATGCGTGAAACTGCTTCCTCTTCAGCCGGTCCCCATCAGTGATATTGCCCTTTACGGAATACAGCACGTTCAGGGTACCCGTGGCTTTGTCTATTTCACAAATAGAGATTTTTTCCATGTGGTTAAGAAACATTAACAGCTCTGCCCCGTCTGACCGCAGCTTGTCCAGGAGGTTCTGGACCATCCTGTCTGATGATGGAATTGATGAGATCTCCGAAACCTTTGCCATCTCTGCGTTACGGAGAGGGAACCGGAACATCGTGCAGTTGTCCAGCTTGAAGTGGGTTCCCAGGTAAAGATCCAGAACGTCTGAGAACTGAGTTCTGAAATCCGCATCCAGGTCTCTGAACATGCGTCCAGGACTGACGGACGTGGCCCCCGGTGCATACCTGGCGTGAGGGTCGAAAATGCACAGTATGTCGTTGCCGGAGATGAAGGAGGGGCAGTCTGTGATGTGATACACGGAGTTGAACCCCACCCCATACTGCCCGGTCTTACAAGGGTTCCCTTCCTTGGTGCCTCTGCCCAGGTTCTGGATCCCTCTGACGTCATCCTCCGTGAAAGGCTGGTTGTTGTACACACACAGCGCTGGCCCCTGCAAGGGCGCCCACTTATCATCAAATATCCTGTCCACTGGGTGCTGCCTGGGGTCAAACACGAAGCAGATCTCCGTGGCCTTCGCGTCATCAGCGTTCTGAAGCAGCTCTTTCAGCATCTCCTTTTCTGAAGGATAGGCATTGAGGATGCTCTTAATTCTGCTGGTCAGTTTTTCTTTCTGCCCAAACTCCGAGCCCAGTGTCGTGAAGCACACGTTGGATGCGTACCGTTCCAGGGCTTTGTGCCGCTTTGGCACTGCACCCAGTTTCACGGCCACTTCCCTGGGTATGTCTGCATGGCAGTACTTGACAGTGCTGTCCTTCACTTTTATCCAGGGACAGTCATTATAGCACAGAGACTTCGCAGGGAGAAGCTTAAGGTTAGTATCCGGCAATAATATGTGGCCATAATTCTTCTCACAAAATTCTTGTTTCTTTTCTCTAATGAGACTCCATATCCCCTCACTGATTATTCGCCGGCAGAGCTGAAAATTCTCTTCTGTTACTTGTTTGGTTTCTTTTTCTTGAGCTAAGGATTCCAAAACGAGGGCAAAATCTTCCACAGTGAAAGACTGCCTCACACCCACACTTTCAAAAAGTTCACGGAAGTTATTTTTATATTTATTAGGCAACTGATAAAGGTAAGGGGCTGCTTCAAAATTTAAATGAAAAGCCACCTTTTCTGAGTTGACATACGCATTTTCAACGAGAATGAAGCTAAAGGTTTTCAGCTTTTCAGTGACTGCCGTCTTGGTGCTGTCGCTCTGCATCATCGCCTCGTGGAGGTATTTGTAGCAAGCATTGGTGATGTTCTCCTGGTATAACGTGATCCCATCATCAACTGACTTTGCAACTTCTCTCAGCTGGTTTACAACCAGCTCAACTGTGGGCTTCCGGAGCAAACCCAGAAACTCCTTCACCGCCAAGGGCACAGACCCACAGCCTCTGAAGGAATGAGAATTTTCATTTAGAATTGGTTGCAAAAGACAGACTATATCCTGGTGCTCAGCTATATAGAGGTCAGTTGCTGCAAACATGGTTTCAGGCTTAAAGCTGTTGCCTTTCCAATCCAAAGAGAAACCTGCCGGCTTCGTCAGAAATGGAAGGAAGGGGATTGTTTGATATGTTGCAGCAAAATCCTTTGCTCTTGGATCCCTTATTTTCAGTTTTTCATCAATAAGACTTAACAGGATGCTACTACGTAGACAAGCAGCGCCGTGATCACTTTTATTAATTTCAGCTACTGACTCTGCACGCTCCAGCATGTCGTCCCACAAAATATCATCCTTCGCCATACCTAGTTGGACTAGTTTGATAAGAATAATAGGGTTTAGATAGTCCTGAGTGGAACCGTAAGGAAATCGTCCATCTTTAGTATCAAATAACTTAGCAACGCGTCCTTCGGGGTGGATTAATCTTGATGGTAAAACCAGAGGATGCCCCTCCAGAGAGCAGGGGATACATGGGGTAACACGGAGGATCCCCGAGAACTCATCAACTTTCTCATTTAGGACAAAATTCATTAAAGGATCTCTGAGTTCTGCTTCAATTTCCTGAATATTTGGGAAAAACACTTCTGAAAAAAACTGTCTCTCTGAAAAAGTATTTTCCAGCAGTATCTGTTTGCAGCCAGCTTCTTCAAATCCTAGCTTTACCGAAGAAGGAAGTTCAACAGCACAAAGGTTTTTTGACCCTGTCTTCTTGAGGTATTTCAAAAATATCTTGAAAGCAGCTGGACCAACATCTCTTCTTTTAAGTATGGAGTCATCCAGAAATCTCACGTTCTTCATGGAGACCCACGTGGACCCATCGGAGAAGACCCTTGTCAAGTCCTTCCCTTTCCCATGGGCGATGTCTTCATAAAACCCTTGGCAGATGACAGAAAAGTCGTCGTGCACCAAGTCGGGGTCAGGCCACACAGTGTGGTAAGTGTAGTCCGTCAGCTCGCCGCTGGCGGCTAACTCACGCAGCACACTGAGAGCCTCCAAGTACGCTTTCACGACCACGTGCCTCATGAAGGTGGTATTCCAGCGCCCCTTCGTGTCTGTCTTCCAGATCTCTTTCCTGTTTGAAGTAACAGCAAAGCACCCGTTGATGTGAACTGGCAATCCCGTCTTTATCCGCAGGGGTAAATAGCAGAACACTTCTCCAGCCTGTGGCCGCACAGCCCACTTCTGGTCCTGGACTTCAGCAAGGAGAACCGCCACAGCTCCACATGGGACCAGGCCCAACCTTCTCCCACTCTCACTCAGGGAGAACTTGAGTGCCTCCCCTGTGTCCATGCAGGTACAGATCAGCCACGTGGTACAATCCACAGTTTTCTGGGGCAACTCATCTGACGGCTTTTTGGATTGGCCCGCCTTCGCCATTTCAAAGAGAGCAGCCGGGTCATCTTCTGGACCTCTGAAAAGTGGTGACTGTAAGTCTGCAATCCTTCGGAACACGTGGTGAAATTCCTCCACTGTGATCTGCAGGATGCAAGATGACTTGGGGGCCTCGGCGGGGAGCTTTTTGTTACTGGTGCCACAACTTTTCATGAGCTTAGCAGCTTCTTTTAGAACACTGATGACAGGTGTGGTCAGTGCTTTGGCGGAGCATGGTTTTTTTTTTATGATTATTGTGTCCTGTGCTAAGCTGGGATTGGTTTCCTCAATCTTCAGGTACTTCAAGTACATGGAGGTTACATTCTGAGTGAAAATGATGAGCCTGTGTCCACAGAGACTAAACTCATCCACCAGAGAGTAGATGTCAGCTGTGTTGTAGCAGGTGCTGCTGACCTCACTCACTTTGGCTTCCTGCTGGGTTCTGAAGGACAGTCGGAACAGAGTCCCACCATAACTGTAGGGTGCCTCCACCGTCAGGGGCAACTGACAGTCAAACACGTTCATGAATGGTTTGAACTGATTAGGAAACTTCCTGAGTCTCTTCTGCTGTTTGCTCCAGTTAATTTTGATCCCAGGGTTAGACCTGTCCTTAATGTGCTTGCTAATGTGGTTGATGTTCGGGTCAAACATTATCATGAACTCTCGGCTCATAATGACAGGGATGTCAGTGATGTGGTACACAGAGTTGAACCCAAGACCAAACTTCCCAACCTTGTCAACTTCAGCCCTCTTCAGAGATTCCCCAAGCCTGGTTATGTTCACGAAGTCTGAATCTGAGAACTGGGAGTTGTTGAACGACCACAGAGCCGGCCCGTGGCATGCCGCCATCCCCGGGTCCAGGAGGTTCTCTCGGATGTCCATGTTTCTTCTCATGTCAATCATGAAGCTGCATTCTGTTGCATTTGCATCATCAGCATTTTGAAGAAGCTCTTTAAAGATATCTGACACCGAAGGGTACTCTTCCAGAATGTTTTTGATCCTCACCGTCAGTGGTTCTCGTTGTCCTGACTGCTCAAAGCCCATGTTCTCAGGGTTGATTAGTCTTGTACTGAGGCATGGGACTTTCAGCCACTCAGCAGTTTTCATGGGTATGTCCTCATGCACCAAAATGATCGGCTCCACAGAATCTTCCAGTAAGTCATTCAGGTCATCAACTTTGATGTCACAGTAGCAGCATTCATGAATTGGCTTCATGATGAGCTTGGAAGGGTTCTTGCTATGATGTATAGGAACTGGTGTGTTGGGGCTTGCTGGAATCTGATTGCTGTAAAGCCACCTGATAATGTTCAACATAAGATGAAGATTCTGTTTGCTTTCCTGGTCACTGAGGTCTTGGTCACTTTTGAGATACACCTTCTGAATGACCATGGAAATATGATCTGCTGTCAACTCCTCTATTGAGCCACAGGCCTTAAACAGCTGGTGGAACTTTGCCATGGTTTTAGGCACACTATGCAAATAAGGCTGAAGGTCAAGATCATGGAATGGTTTTATCACAGCTTGGGTGAGAGGACAGAACTTTTTGCCAGTCCAAACCCATGGAAATTTTAAGGCTCTGAAAGCATCTTTCCCTTCATTTAAATGATCATGCATGAATCCATAAATTTCAAGCAAAATATGTTGGAATTGGTAGTAGTCTTCATCACTAAAGGTCTTTGATGTATACCAATCCACAACGATCTTAAAGTGCTTTAAGACGGCGTTGATACCAGGTTTTGTGAGGATGCCTAAAGCTTTCTCCAAGTTTACATGGACGCTCTCCACGAGGGGAAGTGAAGAGCCAACCAGGATGGCGTGGGCTGCATCACACATGTCAGGGGGTGCACAGAGCTCACAGAGGTCGCCCTTCCAGACTAAGGAGCCTGGGTAGTTTGGGGGCCTTTCCTTACAAGCTGGAACCCATTTTATCTTCTTTAGGGTCGCCTTCCCTTCACATGAGTGCAGCAGGGCAGGGTTCTTATTTAAAACCAGTAAGAGTGTCCTGGCTTTCTTCAGGAGAGTGTTCTGATTTGGACAAGAACTGGCCTGTAAGGCTTCAATTTTTTTAGCCACTTGCACAACATCTTTCTCTTTGAGACTGGCTTCATTTTTCAGGCCAATCTGTCTTAAAGAGTGAAGGATGTCTGGGGAGGTAAAGGCTGAGGGCGGGAAACAAGCTTCCTCTTCGTCATAGAAGAGGTCCTTCAACACCTCTACGTCAGGGTCAAAGAGTTCACTGGCCATCACCAGCCGCCCTGGCAGGAGCTGAATAAACTTTAGTGGCGTTAACCAATCAAGCACATTTGGGTTCTCGCTTTTGAGAGAGGATAGGTTCTCAAGGACCCATAGCACAAGGTGTGTCACCTCTTCTTGAGAGTAAAATGTACTTTCTATGTCTTTTAAGATGAGCTTCAAGCAGCTGGTAGTCCTGACCTTCTCCACCTTCAGCAGGTTCGCCAGGCGGATGGTGGCCTCGTCACTGCTGTCGACCACCGAGATGGAGAGCCGCAGGCCGGCCGGCAGTGTGGCCGCGGGGTGCAAGACCCTGCAGCCCTTCAGCTTGGTGTAGGAGGACAGCCCCTGGCTGGATGAATGGTTGATGCGCTTGAATATTGTCAGCTCCTGAATTATTCTCTTCTCCTTCTCACTGCTCTCAGTCAAATTGGCCAAGAACTTACGCAGGGCATCTTTGTGCGTCGGAAGCAGTGATGCAACCTGGTTACACAGCTTCTGCAGAGGCATCTTCTCCATGATGTGCAGCACGGCACTCGGCGAGGGCAGGTGGATATATTTTTTAATAAGTGGGTGCTGTATGCAGGCATCTAATTTTTTAAGGACAATCCCTCCAAGCTTCTGTACCACGTCCGCTAAAAATTCTGGAAGCTGTGCTTCAGACTCATCATCTAAAATGACTAATGAAGGAGCCCTGAGTCTGATGAGCTCCACACACGTCTGCCCTTCTTCTAGTGGGGTCATGGGGATGAGTGGCATCTCATCAAATAAAGTCAGATCCTCTGAAAAATGTACGTAGAGATGCTTCCACACCATCCTAAGCCATGACACAGATGGGTGCTTTCTGTCTTCATCGCATGGGTACCACTGGACAATCAACTCTCTGCCAGGCCAGAATGTGTTCATTACTTCTTTGATAAGACGTGCAAAGCGTTCTGGATTCAGGAGCTGAAGCTGAGTGCAGGGTCTTCCTGCAAGTCACATAAAGAGATGCTATGAGTACATACAAGTCTACTGTCACTTATTTAGCTTGCATATTCTTGCATATTAGATAGGCCTAGAAAGTCACTTTGAGAGTTTTAAGCACACTGTAAAAATGCAAAAATTTGGCATAATTGTGCTGACAGAGCCTAGAGAAGTAATATTTTTCTCTGGAAAGTGCTTACTTTATTTTTTTATAAATGTTATTTATTTTATTTGGCTGCATCAGGTGTTGGCTGTGACACGCAGGCTCTTCAGTCTTCATTGAAGCATGTGGGACCTTTAGTTGTAGCAAGTGAGATCTAGTTCCCCGGCCAGAGATTGAGCCAGGCCTCCTGCATCGGGAGCATGGAGTCTTAGCCACTGGACCACCAGGGAAGCCCCGGAAATGCTTATTTTAAATAAATATATAGAATGCATTTACATGCGTTTTAAAAATTACCCTATAGTATCATACAAATGGAATCAACATGGAAAATAATTTTTAGTGGTGATTTGACTACAAATAAGAGCATCAAAGAAAATGTGAATAAAGCTTAAATAAGCCTCATTTTATTTAAGGATAATTTATAAGCAGGCCCTGTAAGAATTTTTCTTTGTGGTGCTTCCAGGAGCTGAGCAGCTGAAAGGATAAAGTGAGGCTCCAGGTGAGAGTATGGGGACTGATATCCCTGTCCTAGCTGACCCAGGCTGCAGGAGCTGAGGCTGCCAGGAGCCTGGAGCTTCCTGTCCACCACGACTGGATGTTTGAGGAGATGGGGCTAACGGGGCCTCTCTGGAACTTGAAGGCTCACTGGAGAGAGGAAGGGGCCAAGGTTACAGCTCTGAGATGCTCTGTGCATGTCCAGGCAGGGAGCACGGCCACGACCCTCCGAGGCAGAGTTCACTTGTGCTTATCACCCAGCAAAGGGCACTCTTCTGGACTCTGGCCTTGGCAGCAGTGCTTCAGGGATAAGCAACAGGGCACAGGGGCCAGCTGTGATGGCATGCTTTCCCCACCAGGTAGCAGCACTCTGGGACTGTTGATAAACCAGGAGGCTAGTAAGGTTTTCTCTGGGGAAAAAACATGTTTTCTGATTTTCAGCCACTGATCTAGAAAATAACATTTTATTTCTAAGCACATTTTGTGTTTCCATGTATTTGTCTACAATACCAGGAATAATAAAACTTTAAAATAACATAGTATACCTGTGAGTATGTATTTGCCTATACAGGGAAAAAAAAGCATCGCAAATTCAATATTATGCAAACTAACATTCCATTTTTTCCCTAGCATACATATAATATCTAGACTCTGGAAAGACTAATTTTGGAAAAAAATAAAAAGGGGAACACCTCAAGCCCCTTGAAATTTTGTCCATCATTATCTGTTAACCAGGGAACGACACTCTTATTTCACAGACTCACACACCAGGGAGATGGCCTTAACTTCTACCAAGAAGATTCTCTCTCATGTTACAATAAGACATTTAAAATTACTGCCACAGAAGTTTAAGCAAGGACATACTTCTGCAACTATTGAAGACACCAGTACCCACGTCCTGATTATTGTCAGTTTCTACACTATGTGACTTAGGGTGAGTCAGGCAGTAGTGTTTAAGAAGTCACAAAATCTTGTCTATAGTCTGACTAGCACAGCCTCCTTGGTCTGTGAGTCCCATTAAAATATTATTTTTTAATTCATTTTTAATGTTCTGAAAAATGCTTACTGAATTAACTATAATAGAATATCCGAATCACAAGGCAAGGATATAATACCAAAGATACAAAAAAAAGAGTTAGAAATTAAAATTCAGAACACTCAAAAAACAGGAAAACCAAATGTGCAGCACACTGTGTTCCATGTTAATAACTGCCACCCAACATGCACTCTGCAGATAATCCTGTCCAATAACCTTGCATGGAAGTCAGCAGCCTATAAGCCACATACCTACCTTCAGGACAGCTGTCTAGTATCGATGTGCAAATAAAATGTCAACGATACGCGCACACCACATGAAACATGCGATTGTGTGCGCCACGTGTAACATGTGATTCACACATACACCACATGTAACTTGTGATTGCACACACCACATGTAACATGCAATTGACGCACACACCACCTATAACATGCAATTAGCCAGTCATGCTCTGATGAAACAAATCATGGAAAATAAAGGAGAGAGAAAATGTAGTAAGAGACAGTTCTAAGCACAGAAGTCAATTAAACCTGGAGTTCTGATTTCTATTTTGTAGTTAAGCTTTCAGCTTTTACCCTAAAGTATAAATGTTAACACAGAAAAATGTCTCTATGCCCTGGATTGGGGCACCCTTGAAATTGTGAAGCACCTCAACCAATATTCATAAAATAATTCAACAGCATTTATTAAATGACTTGTGCTTCTATGGCCCTGCCTTTAGAATTACCAGCATTGTCAAAAGTATTTCACACCAGGCATGTTCCTAGAGACAGAGAGTGTTTATCAGTTGTAACTATTTAGGAACAACTCTGCTCAGACTGGTTTGTGCTTTACTGTGGGTCAGCTCAAGGTAAAACCGTCAGCATGCTAAATCTATGGTTCAGCCCTCACTTTGAGCAAGATTTTCCATGTGGATGGAGACAGGCTGCTACAGTCCACTTGAAAATAAGATGAGGTACCAGTTAGACTGTAGGCCATCTGTCAGTCAAATCTTCAAAGGAAGAAAAAGGAAACAAAGGACAGAAAAGCAGCACACAGGGATGGAGAGGGGAGCTCGGTGGCCAGCCCAGTGCTCCCGGCGCTCTGCAAGCGCCCAGGGAAGCCTCCCTCTACTCCACAAGGCACCAGGCTGGCTCTGAACAGCGCTGCGAGCAGACTTCTCAAGAAGTCAGCAGTGGCACTGCAGCGCCACCCTCGCCTCCATCCTGAACAGGAGACAGACAACAAGTCGGGCGGTGGCCAACATCACCCACAGCAGCCCCCGCCCTGGGCAGGTGGCTAACCATACAGCCTGCTGACAACAAGACTCTGCCTTCCGCTGTGATCACTCCTTAAAGATGTAGGAATGCAGTCACGGCAGCTGTGAGGGATCAGCCACTTTTCTTACAAGCTAGAAAACAAGGTTAATACTTACATGAATTAACACTATAACAGTGACTTAGCTTCTAAATTAATTTTAGCTTCAAGGAATAGACTGACTCCAAAAATAATGTTTGATATAAAAACAGTTTCTATAAAGCTAATCTCATATCCTGATTTTCCAAGGGAAACACGAACTAGAGGAAAATAATACAAGTCTATCAAAACTTGTTATAAAAAGACAGTCAATAACTGACACTTCACCGACAGAGATCCTAGAATAGATGTCCCTCTGTCCATTTCAATCTCGTCATGTAACAAGTGTGAGCACTCTCAGCCTCCCATTAAATCCCACAGCTTAAACACCAATCTCAGCGCAACTGTTTCATTTGAGACTACATGTTCTATGAACTGAAACATGACCGGATTGCGGCGTGTGTAACAACCACCTACGTACCCTACGTACCCTACTAGTACAGTTTCCTCTCTCCTTTAATTGTTAGCACCAGAAAATAGTACTGATACAACTTCTAGCTACTGGGGTAAATGAAAAAACAGGATTCAAAGAAACAAATGAACAAAAACATCAGGCTGCAAGTGAATACAACATTTAGTCAGTCATCATACCTGAGTATCCCCAGAGAAGCTGTTGTGCTAGAACATAATTAAATCCATTCTTAGAAAAAGCCGCAATTGTCAGAGTTTTCACATAATGGCTACAACAATTGTTCTGAATCTTAAGATAGCACTGTTTTCAGAATCTTACACATCATTATGTAAAAGAAAAGCCATAAACAAACTCCAAACATAGAATATACATTTAAGATTTAAGGATATACTTCCNGGGACCTTTAGTTGTAGCAAGTGAGATCTAGTTCCCCGGCCAGAGATTGAGCCAGGCCTCCTGCATCGGGAGCATGGAGTCTTAGCCACTGGACCACCAGGGAAGCCCCGGAAATGCTTATTTTAAATAAATATATAGAATGCATTTACATGCGTTTTAAAAATTACCCTATAGTATCATACAAATGGAATCAACATGGAAAATAATTTTTAGTGGTGATTTGACTACAAATAAGAGCATCAAAGAAAATGTGAATAAAGCTTAAATAAGCCTCATTTTATTTAAGGATAATTTATAAGCAGGCCCTGTAAGAATTTTTCTTTGTGGTGCTTCCAGGAGCTGAGCAGCTGAAAGGATAAAGTGAGGCTCCAGGTGAGAGTATGGGGACTGATATCCCTGTCCTAGCTGACCCAGGCTGCAGGAGCTGAGGCTGCCAGGAGCCTGGAGCTTCCTGTCCACCATGACTGGATGTTTGAGGAGATGGGGCTAACGGGGCCTCTCTGGAACTTGAAGGCTCACTGGAGAGAGGAAGGGGCCAAGGTTACAGCTCTGAGATGCTCTGTGCATGTCCAGGCAGGGAGCACGGCCACGACCCTCCGAGGCAGAGTTCACTTGTGCTTATCACCCAGCAAAGGGCACTCTTCTGGACTCTGGCCTTGGCAGCAGTGCTTCAGGGATAAGCAACAGGGCACAGGGGCCAGCTGTGATGGCATGCTTTCCCCACCAGGTAGCAGCACTCTGGGACTGTTGATAAACCAGGAGGCTAGTAAGGTTTTCTCTGGGGAAAAAACATGTTTTCTGATTTTCAGCCACTGATCTAGAAAATAACATTTTATTTCTAAGCACATTTTGTGTTTCCATGTATTTGTCTACAATACCAGGAATAATAAAACTTTAAAATAACATAGTATACCTGTGAGTATGTATTTGCCTATACAGGGAAAAAAAAGCATCGCAAATTCAATATTATGCAAACTAACATTCCATTTTTTCCCTAGCATACATATAATATCTAGACTCTGGAAAGACTAATTTTGGAAAAAAATAAAAAGGGGAACACCTCAAGCCCCTTGAAATTTTGTCCATCATTATCTGTTAACCAGGGAACGACACTCTTATTTCACAGACTCACACACCAGGGAGATGGCCTTAACTTCTACCAAGAAGATTCTCTCTCATGTTACAATAAGACATTTAAAATTACTGCCACAGAAGTTTAAGCAAGGACATACTTCTGCAACTATTGAAGACACCAGTACCCACGTCCTGATTATTGTCAGTTTCTACACTATGTGACTTAGGGTGAGTCAGGCAGTAGTGTTTAAGAAGTCACAAAATCTTGTCTATAGTCTGACTAGCACAGCCTCCTTGGTCTGTGAGTCCCATTAAAATATTATTTTTTAATTCATTTTTAATGTTCTGAAAAATGCTTACTGAATTAACTATAATAGAATATCCGAATCACAAGGCAAGGATATAATACCAAAGATACAAAAAAAAGAGTTAGAAATTAAAATTCAGAACACTCAAAAAACAGGAAAACCAAATGTGCAGCACACTGTGTTCCATGTTAATAACTGCCACCCAACATGCACTCTGCAGATAATCCTGTCCAATAACCTTGCATGGAAGTCAGCAGCCTATAAGCCACATACCTACCTTCAGGACAGCTGTCTAGTATCGATGTGCAAATAAAATGTCAACGATACGCGCACACCACATGAAACATGCGATTGTGTGCGCCACGTGTAACATGTGATTCACACATACACCACATGTAACTTGTGATTGCACACACCACATGTAACATGCAATTGACGCACACACCACCTATAACATGCAATTAGCCAGTCATGCTCTGATGAAACAAATCATGGAAAATAAAGGAGAGAGAAAATGTAGTAAGAGACAGTTCTAAGCACAGAAGTCAATTAAACCTGGAGTTCTGATTTCTATTTTGTAGTTAAGCTTTCAGCTTTTACCCTAAAGTATAAATGTTAACACAGAAAAATGTCTCTATGCCCTGGATTGGGGCACCCTTGAAATTGTGAAGCACCTCAACCAATATTCATAAAATAATTCAACAGCATTTATTAAATGACTTGTGCTTCTATGGCCCTGCCTTTAGAATTACCAGCATTGTCAAAAGTATTTCACACCAGGCATGTTCCTAGAGACAGAGAGTGTTTATCAGTTGTAACTATTTAGGAACAACTCTGCTCAGACTGGTTTGTGCTTTACTGTGGGTCAGCTCAAGGTAAAACCGTCAGCATGCTAAATCTATGGTTCAGCCCTCACTTTGAGGAAGATTTTCCATGTGGATGGAGACAGGCTGCTACAGTCCACTTGAAAATAAGATGAGGTACCAGTTAGACTGTAGGCCATCTGTCAGTCAAATCTTCAAAGGAAGAAAAAGGAAACAAAGGACAGAAAAGCAGCACACAGGGATGGAGAGGGGAGCTCGGTGGCCAGCCCAGTGCTCCCGGCGCTCTGCAAGCGCCCAGGGAAGCCTCCCTCTACTCCACAAGGCACCAGGCTGGCTCTGAACAGCGCTGCGAGCAGACTTCTCAAGAAGTCAGCAGTGGCACTGCAGCGCCACCCTCGCCTCCATCCTGAACAGGAGACAGACAACAAGTCGGGCGGTGGCCAACATCACCCACAGCAGCCCCCGCCCTGGGCAGGTGGCTAACCATACAGCCTGCTGACAACAAGACTCTGCCTTCCGCTGTGATCACTCCTTAAAGATGTAGGAATGCAGTCACGGCAGCTGTGAGGGATCAGCCACTTTTCTTACAAGCTAGAAAACAAGGTTAATACTTACATGAATTAACACTATAACAGTGACTTAGCTTCTAAATTAATTTTAGCTTCAAGGAATAGACTGACTCCAAAAATAATGTTTGATATAAAAACAGTTTCTATAAAGCTAATCTCATATCCTGATTTTCCAAGGGAAACACGAACTAGAGGAAAATAATACAAGTCTATCAAAACTTGTTATAAAAAGACAGTCAATAACTGACACTTCACCGACAGAGATCCTAGAATAGATGTCCCTCTGTCCATTTCAATCTCGTCATGTAACAAGTGTGAGCACTCTCAGCCTCCCATTAAATCCCACAGCTTAAACACCAATCTCAGCGCAACTGTTTCATTTGAGACTACATGTTCTATGAACTGAAACATGACCGGATTGCGGCGTGTGTAACAACCACCTACGTACCCTACGTACCCTACTAGTACAGTTTCCTCTCTCCTTTAATTGTTAGCACCAGAAAATAGTACTGATACAACTTCTAGCTACTGGGGTAAATGAAAAAACAGGATTCAAAGAAACAAATGAACAAAAACATCAGGCTGCAAGTGAATACAACATTTAGTCAGTCATCATACCTGAGTATCCCCAGAGAAGCTGTTGTGCTAGAACATAATTAAATCCATTCTTAGAAAAAGCCGCAATTGTCAGAGTTTTCACATAATGGCTACAACAATTGTTCTGAATCTTAAGATAGCACTGTTTTCAGAATCTTACACATCATTATGTAAAAGAAAAGCCATAAACAAACTCCAAACATAGAATATACATTTAAGATTTAAGGATATACTTCCAATATAATTGACCTAGGTTCAATTCCTGGGTCAGGAAGATCTGCTGGAGAAGGGATAGGCTACCCACTCCAGTTTTCTTGGGCTTCCCTTATGGCTCAGCTAGTAAAGAATCCACCTGCAATGCGGGAGACCTGGGTTAAATCCCTGGGTTGGGAAGATCCCCTGGAGGAGGGAAAGGCTACCCACTCCAGTATTCTGGTCTGGAGAATTCCATGGACTGTATAGTCCATGGGGTTGCAAAGAGTTGGACACGGCTGAGCACTTTCAATATAAACTTTCATTTTCAATATAAACTAAATCCAAATTATGAAGCATTCCTACCATATGTCTGATTCAACTGCTTTTCTTCTACTTCCTCCAAAACCCATTTACCTGCTCTTCTAACTTCCAAGAGTCACCCATTTACTCAAGTAACTTAATACAGAAATAACCTGTGATAGAAAAGACAAAACAGAATCTTCACCCGAACTCTGAAGCTCCAGAGAGTCCTAAGTCCTTCAAGCTCTTTCAGCATCAGTGTCTCTGTCCCTCAGAGGAGGATGAAGGTGGAGAACAAATAAGACACAGAAGATACGCATTTGAAAAGAAATTCTGACTCACGGCCACACTACAAGCATCTGCCTGCTCGTATCCCCATCCCCGCAGCTTCATCTCACCTAGCCCAGCAACGGAAGCTCAGCATCAGCCTATCAACCTGGCACTGGGAACATGAAAGAGACTAGTGGGTGGCTTCTTAGTCTGTCTGGCCCAGGAAACCGGGGCTGTGATCAGGCAGAGAGGATTAAAAGGGCAGCGACAGGCTCGAGTGACACAGGTCTGCGTGGCCTACAGGGGCAGGTGCATGGTGGGGGTGGGGGGGGGTGGGGCAGTGGGTGGCACAGAGAGCCTCTCCGTGGAGGAGACTTGTGGGTTGAAGGCAAAGAGATGAACAGAAGCCCGCAGGCAGGGTGCAGGAGAGAGAGTATTTTAAGCAAAGGGGATGCTGTGTGCAGAAACACAGATACGCGAAAACCTGAAATCGTGTAAAAGAAAACTTTACCAAGTGTCCACCTTGAAGTGGGCACTGTGGCGCGTCGGGGTGACAAACCTCACAGGGCTCTGCTCTCTCGGATGAAGGGAATTCCGGTCTCTCAAGGCCAATCACGGGAGCCCCACAGGCCACACAAACAAGACTGGACATGTCCGGAGTCAGGACACACACTGGAACCCATCAGCGGATGGTGATGAGATGAGCACAGCAAGGAGGAGGCCCTGGGGGCTCACAGCACAGCCGGAGAAGGGCGACACAGAAATTCCATCCCCAGAGCCCAGAGACACGAGAACAAGGGTGGTAACGGTGCCGTGCTCACAAGGAAAGATCACACAAGAGGCGTGACAGATATGGACACAAGATGAGGACTCGAGTGGGGAAAGCATGGACTTTGAGCTCCCTGAGGAGCTCCACGGACAGAATGACAACAGTGTTTCTCACAAGCCAGGTGTCATGTTAAATACACGCTCCATGCACAGCAGTTTATCTTCAGAGAAAGCCTGCCAAACTAAAATATCACTGGAGAGGTTGTCAATAGCCTGCCTAATGGCCATCATGCAAACTGGATAAAATTCAGCTGGTAGGCTGGGACTGCCTGCCATCCTCCACTCAACCTTTATTCTCATTTCATTACACTTGTAAGAAAGAAAGCAATCTTTTGTTTCATATAGTTGAATTTCGAGCGCCCTAGATACACTTTTCTGGAAGGATGTCACTGATGAGGAAAGAGGTTCACAGAGATCAGGCAATTTGTTGAAGGTCACACAATGGAGCAATCAGTCTGAGCCCATATCTGTCCACTGACAGAGCCTGGGCCCATACCCCTCACCCTGCATTGCACTGTGAGTCCTGAAACTGGGCACCAACAGAAGACGTACAGACCACTACATGTGTGTGATCAAGGGACCTGGGTGAACAAGGAGGCCCAAAGACCATAAGGAGTTCCTGAACTGACCCTCATTAAGGGGTCAACTAAGGAACAGGAATTCACAAATAATTCTTAAAAGCAGGCAAAGAAGAGAGAACAATGAGAGAGCCGGGGATTCAAAGATGAGTGACCAATAGGAGCAAAGCCTCAGGGGAACAGGTAAGAAAAGAACAAAACAATTTCACTGGATTTAATAATTTTTAAAAAGTCATTAACTGGTGATCTCAGTCAGGCAATTTTATTGCACTGAATGAAAAGTGCGTCTGCAGAGACAACAGATGGTGAGCAAGTGCAGACAACAAGCACGTGCCACTCCCCCGGATGCTGGACTACACAGAAAGCAAACTAAAGTCAAGGTTGGCTTTGTTTCCCCCAAATGGAGAGGACTCTGTGGATCACAACAAACTGTGGAAAATTCTTAAAGAGCTGGGAATACCAGACCACCTGACCTGCCTCCTGAGAAATCTGTATGCAGGTCAGGAAGCAACAGTTAGAACTGGACATGGAACAACAGACTAGTTCCAAATAGGGAAAGGAGTACATCAATGCTATATATTGTCACCCTGCTTATTTAACTTATATGCAAAGTACATCATGAGAAATGCCAGGCTGGATGAAGCACAACCTGGAATCAAGATTGCTGGGATGAACATCAAGCTGGAATCAAGATTTCTGGGATAAACATCAATAACCTCAGATATACAAATGACATCACCCTTATGACAGAAAATGAAGAAGAACTCAAGAGCCTCTTGATGAAAGTGAAAGAGGAGCGTGAAAAAGTTGGCTTAAAACAACATTCGGAAAACTAAGATCATGGTATCTGGTCCCATCACTTCATGGCAAATAGATGGGGAAACAATGGAAACAGTGAGAGACTTTATTTTTGGGGTTCCAAAATCATTGCAGATGGTGACTGCAGCCATGAAATTAAAAGATGCTTTCTCCTTTAAGGAAAAGTTATGACCAACATAGACAGCATATTAAAAAGCAGAGACATTACTTTGCCAACAAAGGTCTGTCTAGTCAAAGCTATGGTTTTTCCAGTAGTCATGTATAGATGTTGGACTATAAAGATAGCTGAGCACCAAAGAACTGATGCTTTTGAACTGTGGTGCTGGAGAAGACTCTTGAGAGTCCCTTAGACAGCAAGGAGATCCAACCAGTCCATCCTAAAGGAAATCAGTCCTGAATATTCACTGGAAGGACTGATGCTGAAGCTGAAACTCCAATACTTTAGTGACCTGATGTGAAGAACTAACTCATTTGAGAAGACCCTGCTGCTGGGAAAGATTGAAGGCAGGAGGAGAAGGGGACGACAGAGGATGAGATGGTTGGATGGCATCATCGACTCAATGGACATGAGTTAGGCTCTGGGAGTTGGTGGTGGACCGGGAAGCCTGACGGGCTACAGTCCATGAGGTCGAAAAGAATCAGGCACGACTGAGCTACTTAACTGACTGACTGAACTGAAGTGTGCAACTGAAAATGAGAGGCAACAGAGTTAAATAGTGAGAGTACAATCAGTACCATAGTACTNGCAGGAGGAGAAGGGGACGACAGAGGATGAGATGGTTGGATGGCATCATCGACTCAATGGACATGAGTTAGGCTCTGGGAGTTGGTGGTGGACCGGGAAGCCTGACGGGCTACAGTCCATGAGGTCGAAAAGAATCAGGCACGACTGAGCTACTTAACTGACTGACTGCACTGAAGTGTGCAACTGAAAATGAGAGGCAACAGAGTTAAATAGTGAGAGTACAATCAGTACCATAGTACTTAGCTGAGGATTTTACATGTGAAACAAGTGGAAGACAAAGCTATCACATGGTGAGGTACTTTGTTGGGGCTACACCCATTGCCAAAGAAAACACTTCCCATGCAGCTGTTACTTCCAAATGTGGCCAATCAGATTTTACTTATAATTAGGAAAGAGAAGCCCACAGTGCTTTGTGTCAGCAAAAGGATCACATAATCTGTTTTTACAGCCAAAAAGATTCACTGACGTTTCACATCTGTGACGTTCTCACCATAGGAAGGGAGCCCCACAGATGCAGCCCTCTCAGCTTCTCTTCTCATACTCCTGCCCCACACACCAGCAAGAAGACTGGTTCATCGACTGCTGAGTGTAGGAAGAAATGCCTGCCCCTGCCCAGGGGGATGCTCGGGGTAGCTCCCACAGCTCTGCAGTGCCGGGCGTGCCGGGAAGTCGAGGTCCCCAATGCTGCCTGTGACCAGCCTGGTGAGCTCGTCCATCTCACCCAAGAGGTCACAGTACAGGCCCACAGTGTGCCCTAAGCCACGCCCCCAAGACCAGGGTCACTTCAGTGACGCAGGGCTGACCAGTCAGGTCTGCTCACTGGTTCCTCTCTGTGTCTTCCTTCACCAACTGGAGTCCCAGGAAAGGAAAGCAAAGGGGTCATTACTGAGTCCCCACTGGCCCTACACCATGCTCTCCAAGCAGTAAATCTGTTCATGGGGATAAAGTGACATCAAAAATACATTTCTGTCTAGAACTAATGGTACAAAACAACAGGAAGGATGCCCAGGAGGCAGTCCCTTCACCACGTGGTCAGATAAAGATACCAGAAAGGCTAGAGACCAGGATGATTAAATAATCACAAGGGTGGCAGGCTAATATTAATACTTAAATCCAGATAAGTGACAGTGAAGACAACTCCTGGGATAACTAGCTGCACATCACAGGTGACAATAACAGCAAAGACATCCCTTCTAGTGTAAAACTGGGAACCAGAGATAAAACACAGAGTTTACAGATGATTCCAAAATAACAAATCAGAACTCATAGTAGATGAGAAAATGAGAATACACACAGAGTGGGAAGACTCAGCTTTACAAAGACATCAAATTACTGAGTTAACAACAGATAAATGTAACTCATCCCAAAAATATTACGATAGGTCCCCATTCATGCAAGGCTAGAGAAGAGGTTGTGGCCATGCCCTGTGCCACAAAGTACTTGAAAATTCTAAGTAAGACCAACATTATCCAGCTGGTCTTCTACCCGTTGAACCTGATTTGATTCTGAATAATTTTCAACTGATTTCCAACTCCCTACCTACCTCAGAAACTAATGCACATGAACAAAAATTCTCCCTTCAAAACAAAGTGAAACCACACAATGAAATATCACAGCTGTGAGAAAGAACGGTCTGCAACTGCGGACACCAAACTGGACGATCCCAAATTCAGCGCAAGTGACCGCAGCAGACTGTGTGCACATGGATTCCCCCCACAGGAAGCCCCAAGTCCATCTGTGCTGTCGAGAGTCAGGGTCACAGTTGCCCTTGGGTGGTCGGGACTCTCTCGGAGAAGCACCCAGTCTTCTGGTTCTGATCTGGGCGCGTTCAGCTTATAAAATTCCACTAGACCTATGTTTAAGATAAGTATACTTTTCTATGTATACATTGTAATGTTTTACATAAGAAGATAATAGAGAACTTGGGAAGTAAGAACTTGTAAAACTTTGCGGAAGAGAATGGCAGAGTCATAGGAAAGAATCCACATTAAGACTCCCCACAAGGCTCTTCTAAAGCTCCTGACACAGGGAACAGCAGCGTCCAGATGCCCTCCGGCTCATCCTGTGTTGCCCATAGCCTCCCTGCACTCCATCCTGAATCAACACCCCAAGCCCCAACTCCTTTTGCTTCCATTTACAGGAATGAAGGTGCATGAACATTAGCAAGCTTTCCTTTAGCCATTACCTTTGAAAACAAACCAGCACACAGTATAAAAGACACGTCACAAAGAGCACGCTTTACAACCTTACGTAGTAGAACAAACAAACCCAGAATTTTTCATCTAACTTAAAAAAAAGTTCAATATCCTACAATACCAAAAAAAAGAGTGGCTGAAAGAATATAAACAAACAAAAAAAAAAGTTCAGGCAACAGTCTTACAAAGGTGCTCACAAAAGTTGAAAGATAAGGTTAAACAGAACCATGGTGATTTTTCCCCCAATTATTCTGTCTTTTCCTAAAAAGTACTCCCGATAGGGGACACCCATTCCTGCCTCGGACCCAGGAGTCCTCCCGATCCTGATGCACAGGTCTCTTTTCAATGTGCAGGTCCCCAAAGCCACCCCAACACAACCACGTGGAACCCTGGAGACACCTGGTGTGGGGGCAGAGCAGGCAACCCTGTCTCCTCACGTGTGTCCACCTAACCCATAGCAGTGCTCTCACCACCACGTGGGCCACCAGGGAGGAGGCCGGGAACAAAAATGAGGAAAAAAATGGGGAAGTACTGCAGGCCCGTGAGGCACTGTGCAGGGGTGAGGACCACCGCCACAACCTAACCCTAAACACAGGTTTCTAAACACAGGACCACCTTTGCATTCGGACAGACGTCAGCATCCACGACTGACACATCTCAAACCACAAGTACATGAGGTTGAACCGTATGGAGCTGCTGACCAATAGGCAATTCCATACTCATTCAACTTAACAGGAAACACATAAATTGTTCACATTTTTATAATTACACTTATTTTAAAAAAGCTAATGTAGCTATAATACCTCGGGTTTGGGCCGCTTCCTTTAAAGCAGCTAGAAGGTGAGGCTTCAAGTTATCCAAAAGAAATCTTCCTTCAAGACCTGGGAAAAGGGACCTTAAAAGTGACAGAAATGCAGCAGTTTTAAGTAGATAAGTCCAATGATATAATTTCAAGCCAGTTATATGTGCTCACTATTTTACCTAAGTTATAAGGCACACCTTAAATCACATGCAATCCTTGTAATCCAGTACTATCCAGGTGTGGCTTTAAACCCTGAGGCAGCATGCAAACCCAGGGACGGCCCAGAACACCTTAGAGAAACATGTACTGTATTCCCTGAAATGTCACTAGGCATTCTGAGCTATAACTTGGGCTTCCCTGGTAGTTCAGAAGTTAAAGTGTCTGCCTGCAATGCTGGAGACCTGGGTTCGATCCCTGGGTTGGGAAGATCCCCTGGAGAAGGAAATGGCAACCCACTCCAGTATTATTGCCTGGAGAATCCCATAGACGGAGGAGCCTGGTGGACTACACAGTCCACGGGGTCGCAAAGAGTTGGACACGACTGAGCCACTTCACTTTCTATTTTCGTGAATTTAATTCCATCAAAATAATTTCCTTTTGACTAACTTTAGTTATTACTAGCTCTTTGTAGCCATTCTTTTCTACGTTCTGTTATTAGAATTTCCAGGAACAACGGCTTGGACCGCTTTTTAACGGATAAACATCTGGAGGCCCTTCCACCTTAGAACGTAATGGTGTGTTCTTTCTAACGGAGCAGCTCTGCAGAGCCCCCTAAGGCCGCACGCACACCGACGACGTGTGCCTCGCCTACCTGGGGTGCTCCTCTGAGGCAATGTAGATCACGTCCTGGTCGCAGGCAGAGGAGGAGAAGGGGACGAAGGCCCCGCTCTGCAGTGGCAGCAGCTCCAGCCCCAGCAGCTCGCCGTAGGCCTGGTCGGAGAGCACAAACTCCAGCAGATGCAGCCTCTCGGGCGTACCCGCGCCGCCCGGGCCCGCCTTCCGCAGCACCTGCCGGGTCCACGCAGGCGTCACCTGCGTCAGCGGCCCGGCGCTGGAGGCCATGAGCTGCGCAGCGGCAGTCAGGTGGGCCGGGGCCCGGACCACCTCCTTCCCCGAGCGCTGCAGGAAGCGGAGCACGGCCGGGGCGTAGTCCAGGCCCTCGTCCAGATCCGAGAAGCATGCCTGCTCCAGGGGGACCCAGTGGCCGCCCAGGGAGGGCAGCACCTCGTGCTGGAAGAGCTCCTGGAACAGCGGCTCCAGCGCCGGCCGCCAGGGCAGCTTGACCTGCGCAGCGTCCGGCCACAGCCCGTAGACCCCGGCCACCGAGAGCGGCAGCCTAGGGCTGCAGCCGGCCCGCAGGCGGGCAATGGCGTCGAGGATGAGGGCGGCGTAGGCCCTGGGCACCACGCTCAGCACGAGCAGCTCGTTCCACACGGCGGCCGGGTCCCTCCACTGGTCCAGCTCCCGCCACTTGATGCTCCTGCGGTTGTCCGTCAGGCCGAAGAAGCCGCTGACGTGGACCGGGAGTCCAGTCCGGCTCTCCTCGCCCGGCGGTAAGGGGAGGAAGCAGAAGGCTTTCCCTGAGAACCCAGCCGCTGCGCCCC
>SJYX01019916.1:247074-259066 GCA_006410675.1 Oreotragus oreotragus
CCAGTCTTCTGGTTCTGATCTGGGCGCGTTCAGCTTATAAAATTCCACTAGACCTATGTTTAAGATAAGTATACTTTTCTATGTATACATTGTAATGTTTTACATAAGAAGATAATAGAGAACTTGGGAAGTAAGAACTTGTAAAACTTTGCGGAAGAGAATGGCAGAGTCATAGGAAAGAATCCACATTAAGACTCCCCACAAGGCTCTTCTAAAGCTCCTGACACAGGGAACAGCAGCGTCCAGATGCCCTCCGGCTCATCCTGTGTTGCCCATAGCCTCCCTGCACTCCATCCTGAATCAACACCCCAAGCCCCAACTCCTTTTGCTTCCATTTACAGGAATGAAGGTGCATGAACATTAGCAAGCTTTCCTTTAGCCATTACCTTTGAAAACAAACCAGCACACAGTATAAAAGACACGTCACAAAGAGCACGCTTTACAACCTTACGTAGTAGAACAAACAAACCCAGAATTTTTCATCTAACTTAAAAAAAAGTTCAATATCCTACAATACCAAAAAAAAGAGTGGCTGAAAGAATATAAACAAACAAAAAAAAAAGTTCAGGCAACAGTCTTACAAAGGTGCTCACAAAAGTTGAAAGATAAGGTTAAACAGAACCATGGTGATTTTTCCCCCAATTATTCTGTCTTTTCCTAAAAAGTACTCCCGATAGGGGACACCCATTCCTGCCTCGGACCCAGGAGTCCTCCCGATCCTGATGCACAGGTCTCTTTTCAATGTGCAGGTCCCCAAAGCCACCCCAACACAACCACGTGGAACCCTGGAGACACCTGGTGTGGGGGCAGAGCAGGCAACCCTGTCTCCTCACGTGTGTCCACCTAACCCATAGCAGTGCTCTCACCACCACGTGGGCCACCAGGGAGGAGGCCGGGAACAAAAATGAGGAAAAAAATGGGGAAGTACTGCAGGCCCGTGAGGCACTGTGCAGGGGTGAGGACCACCGCCACAACCTAACCCTAAACACAGGTTTCTAAACACAGGACCACCTTTGCATTCGGACAGACGTCAGCATCCACGACTGACACATCTCAAACCACAAGTACATGAGGTTGAACCGTATGGAGCTGCTGACCAATAGGCAATTCCATACTCATTCAACTTAACAGGAAACACATAAATTGTTCACATTTTTATAATTACACTTATTTTAAAAAAGCTAATGTAGCTATAATACCTCGGGTTTGGGCCGCTTCCTTTAAAGCAGCTAGAAGGTGAGGCTTCAAGTTATCCAAAAGAAATCTTCCTTCAAGACCTGGGAAAAGGGACCTTAAAAGTGACAGAAATGCAGCAGTTTTAAGTAGATAAGTCCAATGATATAATTTCAAGCCAGTTATATGTGCTCACTATTTTACCTAAGTTATAAGGCACACCTTAAATCACATGCAATCCTTGTAATCCAGTACTATCCAGGTGTGGCTTTAAACCCTGAGGCAGCATGCAAACCCAGGGACGGCCCAGAACACCTTAGAGAAACATGTACTGTATTCCCTGAAATGTCAATAGGCATTCTGAGCTATAACTTGGGCTTCCCTGGTAGTTCAGAAGTTAAAGTGTCTGCCTGCAATGCTGGAGACCTGGGTTCGATCCCTGGGTTGGGAAGATCCCCTGGAGAAGGAAATGGCAACCCACTCCAGTATTATTGCCTGGAGAATCCCATAGACGGAGGAGCCTGGTGGACTACACAGTCCACGGGGTCGCAAAGAGTTGGACACGACTGAGCCACTTCACTTTCTATTTTCGTGAATTTAATTCCATCAAAATAATTTCCTTTTGACTAACTTTAGTTATTACTAGCTCTTTGTAGCCATTCTTTTCTACGTTCTGTTATTAGAATTTCCAGGAACAACGGCTTGGACCGCTTTTTAACGGATAAACATCTGGAGGCCCTTCCACCTTAGAACGTAATGGTGTGTTCTTTCTAACGGAGCAGCTCTGCAGAGCCCCCTAAGGCCGCACGCACACCGACGACGTGTGCCTCGCCTACCTGGGGTGCTCCTCTGAGGCAATGTAGATCACGTCCTGGTCGCAGGCAGAGGAGGAGAAGGGGACGAAGGCCCCGCTCTGCAGTGGCAGCAGCTCCAGCCCCAGCAGCTCGCCGTAGGCCTGGTCGGAGAGCACAAACTCCAGCAGATGCAGCCTCTCGGGCGTACCCGCGCCGCCCGGGCCCGCCTTCCGCAGCACCTGCCGGGTCCACGCAGGCGTCACCTGCGTCAGCGGCCCGGCGCTGGAGGCCATGAGCTGCGCAGCGGCAGTCAGGTGGGCCGGGGCCCGGACCACCTCCTTCCCCGAGCGCTGCAGGAAGCGGAGCACGGCCGGGGCGTAGTCCAGGCCCTCGTCCAGATCCGAGAAGCATGCCTGCTCCAGGGGGACCCAGTGGCCGCCCAGGGAGGGCAGCACCTCGTGCTGGAAGAGCTCCTGGAACAGCGGCTCCAGCGCCGGCCGCCAGGGCAGCTTGACCTGCGCAGCGTCCGGCCACAGCCCGTAGACCCCGGCCACCGAGAGCGGCAGCCTAGGGCTGCAGCCGGCCCGCAGGCGGGCAATGGCGTCGAGGATGAGGGCGGCGTAGGCCCTGGGCACCACGCTCAGCACGAGCAGCTCGTTCCACACGGCGGCCGGGTCCCTCCACTGGTCCAGCTCCCGCCACTTGATGCTCCTGCGGTTGTCCGTCAGGCCGAAGAAGCCGCTGACGTGGACCGGGAGTCCAGTCCGGCTCTCCTCGCCCGGCGGTAAGGGGAGGAAGCAGAAGGCTTTCCCTGAGAACCCAGCCGCTGCGCCCCTAGCCCCGTGCTCCTCTTCGGGGCCCGGCAGGGGCGTGGCGATGCCGATGACTGGGACGAAGCGCAGCTCGTCGGCCAGCGCGTCCAGCTGCGCGCTCAGGCCCCGGCCGCCCACGCTGTTGCACACCAGCCAAGACGTTTCCCGGGCGCCCTGGGCGCCCCCGTCCTCCAGGACGATGCTCACAGGGTACGTGACGCACGTGACGCCGCCGTTGGGCACCCGCTCACAGTAGTCACTGAGGGCGGCCCCCAGCACCTCCACCGCCCCCGGCCGCTCTGGCGCGGGCGCTGCCGGCTCGCGGGCCGTCACTCTGAAGACCAGCTTCTCCGAGCCGTCGGCCTCGCGGACGTGCAGGGACACGTCCTGCACACTCTTCAGGAAGAGCAGCACCGTGTCTGCGTCCGCCTGGAAGGACTCAAACAGCTCCAGTACCTTCTGCTTGTTGTAGAGGGTCCCGCTGAGCTGGGAGGGCTGCCGCCGAAGCGGGAAACGGAAGAACGTCCCTGGGAAGCTGCCCTTCACAAACGTCTCCTTGGTGCTTCCAAAAACGCCAATAAACGGCGCAAACTGGTCTGAAAGCTCGCTAATTTCTTTGCTGTCATCTCTGAGATTCCAACACTGGCCTGATTCGTGCGGACCGAACAGTGTCTGATGAGGATCTAACATGCCAATCTGGTCACCACTAAAGATGCAAGGAACATCTGCAAAGGAAAATTCAAGTCACCATCAACTCTGAACTACACTGACACTGATAATCACAATTACACTGCACAGATACACATGGAGAAGCATGAGCCACAGAAGGATTCTAAACAGAGTTATCTTAAAATGAACTAAGTCTTGCTTGGGAAACATAATTCTTTGAATGCAAAAAATGATTTCTCTTTAGATTCAAAAAGCACCAGGCATTGAGAGGCTTTAAGTGATTATTGTGAAAACCTAAAATGTATCTTCAAGCATTTACTAATTAAAATACATAAGGAATATTTGGATATTTATACTCTCCCTACAGCCTTGTGAACCCAGCTAAACAGAACAGAGTTGTAGCCTGTGTGCAAAATAAAATTTCAACCACAGATTCTCTGAGAGAATGAGAAAGAACAGGTGATCTCAAGCATGCGTCCTGGAGCGAGTCTGAAATGGACAGTGACTTGAGGACCTAACCTTCACACAAGACCTCTATGGGGTCCACCTGTGACATGCAGGGTCACCAACTACAGGCTTAGGCATCACAAGCACCAAATCCTGAGCTCTGGGGTATTTTCAGTAGGAAATGTTATGTCCACCAGCCCACCACCACGTCCAGTCAAGAAGGCTGGTCCACAGTCCCATCTGCACTCCCATTACTGAAACTATGTCAGGGAGAAGCCTGGTGGCTGGAGAGCAGAACACATGACCTTGGCAAGTCCTTAGATTAGAGGCCAGCACCCAGGGAACCCATCCCACATAAGTGTGCTGGTTCTCAAACAGGGAACAAACCCACAGTGAGAGCAGATACCGGCTGCCAGGGGACTCTCTGGACAATACACCCTTGACAACAGGCTCCACGCTTATGCAACACACAAGTGTGTCCCCATAAAATTTAAAAACTACTGCATGTCACAGATGTGAGGAGTAACTCACAAATAGTTGAACACATGACTGTTAATATTCACATAATTGTTACATAACATAATGACTTCATCAGTTTTATTATGTAATACATAATATTACTTAACACAAATACTATGCATTGTTAACACTGTCAATGCAATTTAAAAAATAGGTTTGCTAAAAATGGGCCATGGTGTGGATGCTTCTGCGTCCCACTTGCTCAGGGCAGTCCTAATTGGGGCTAGTGGCCAAGAATAATATCACTTCTTAACCCTCAGGACTACCCCAGTTTGGGCAATCAATTGCATGTTACTCTAGCAACAGCTAGAACTCTGCCAGCATAGCCCCTTCTTCTCCTGCAAGTTCAAAATGCAAAAACAGTTCCAAATTAAGCCATAACTGGTGCTGATTTCATTAAAAAGTTTTATCACAAAACCACAGTAAATATTAAGAACTCTGGTTCCAGAAGAACAGCCCTAAAAGTTATAAGTATTTCCTAGTGTAACTGAATCAGAAGCCTCATATTCTTTCTAGATTCCAAACATGACTTTAAAGTAATCATCAAAATACTCAAGTTTAAGAAGAGCAAAATTTCTACAGGCAAAGTGAGAAACCAAGATCATTTTAAAGTTCTCTGTGTCAGTTACGTACCACTGGATATTATATTTCCTTCTTCCTGTTATTAAAAAATATGTACAAGAAAATCTGTGAAAACCAATTTGCCTGACTCAAAAATTTGCAGTACAAAAGTTTTCAGAGTAACAATTTTGTGTAGGCTTTCAACTGCTGACATAGTAGGCTTTCAAATACTGACGTAAAGTCTCAAACTTCACATAAAATGACTGACTATACTACATTGATTCCACCAGAAATGATGACATCAACTTTTGCATCACACGATGAAGATTTGATATGGTTACCAAGATAACTAGAGAAAACACAAGACACACTGAAATTTCATCGGCATTCAATATTGTCTCTGAAGTTTACCCAATAATATCCAAACAACTAAATAACTAAATCTCAATAACTGAATAACTGAATCTAAAGCTAAACTAACTGAATCTCAAGACTGAAAAGCCAAATACCACACCTGTGATATGATAGACAGAATTGAAGCCAATTCCAAATCTTCCAACCTTCAAAGGGTCGTCCTTCTTCCTGCTCCGTGCTATTTCCTGAATGCCGTGCCAGTCCTCTGGGGTGAACACCGCGTTGTTGTACACGTAGAGAGCGGGCCCTGGGGGTCAAGATGCACAGGCAGGGGCTGAGAAAGAAGGGAGCCTGGATACTCACTTCTACACAAACTTCCTCTATGTAATAATGCTTATTTGATGAAAAGACAGAAAGAGCTGAAAACAGTGACTGATCTGGTATCACCGTTTGGTTGCTCTCACAATAAAAACAGAAATTACAAATTAATGGTAAAAACGACCAGCACAAGAAATATAGTATTGTTGACCCAAAATCCAAAAAGGAAAAATTATAGTGCTTAGATACTCAAAACACAGCACAAACAAGAAAATTAATCACCATGTACTACTTTGTACAAGAAAATTAATCATCATGTACTACTTTGTAAAACTTGACCCTAAGTAACATATTTACTTATATATTTTTGTAAATGGAATTACCTATAAATGTACTGAGAAGACTAAAGGAACCATGTTAAAATAATGCTTTTCATGTGCTTATGAATTCAAGCACAGATATGGGGATGCTGGTCATAATCTATGTTACAAAAATGGCATGACTGTAAAACAGTCAAAGTAGAGACATGAGAAAGTCAAGCCTAAGAGGTTACTACAGGAAGGTTGACCACGTGGAGATCATGGTGTGTCCCACATAGCAGGAAGGGTGTGGGTGGGCTCTGGGAGCCCCCGGCTTCTGGGAGCCCCAGGCCTTCCTTCACTCATAGCTCCTAATTAACTATACCCTTGAAGTCCTTAGTAAAGTGAGAAACTGAGGAAATCTCTTATTTTTCTGCATTGGATCTCTCTCATTGGACACATTCTAAGTCTTCTGTCTTCTCATTATATAAAAGAAACAAAAACAAGTTGAACTCAAGAGTTCTCATCTACAACACTAAGCGTCCGTAAAGGCGAAAAAACTGTAACCCAAGAAGATGACACCAGCTAAGACACCACTCTTGTCTGAATGTGAGGAAAACCCCTCACACAGCATGAGCACAACAGACGTGAGTTAAAGAGATCACCAGGGCTTCCCTGGTGGCTCAGATGGTAAAGCATCTGCCTACAATGTGAGAGACCTGGGTTCGATCCCTGGGTCAGGAAGATTTAAAAAAAAAAAAATGCAACTTCCATATCACAAGAATAAACATATGAGCTATCATAAATGCTAAATATTTAGTATTTAAATACTTAACAATAATGTTGATTATCCTCCTAAATCATAAAACATGTTTTAAAGAATATATGATTTACACCTCTGTAAAAAAGTATGTCTAGGAAAGTCTGACTTGATCTTCCCTTTTCTCAATGACTTTCCACCACAAACAGTCTTTCACAATCATTCCGTAGACTTTAAAGCTGCTCTGCAAGTGATGAATGCCCTTTTCAACACAGCACTTCACAGCGCAGGGCTTCAGGAGTCCTTGTATTAGTCCTGTCTTTCCTTTCATTCTCCTTACTCTATCCTTTCCCCTAGTCTTTCTTCCCACCTCCCTTCAAAATACTCCAAGGGCACCTTTCACAGCAGAAAGTAAGATACAAAACCACAGCCTCTAACTTCTTTCCAAATGCAGAGGAGTGTTCTCTATGGAAAGGGTGCCATTCTGTCTTGCTAACGATATAAAAGGCTCACAAGTTTACTGAATAGAATAAGGGGTTTACGTATTTACATTGTTTGTTCCTCTCAGTTTTAAGATTTTTATTCTTTTCTGTTCTGTAAAAATACCAACTAGCAGAGACACTTGCCCATGAAAAGCAGAGAAAACTTCTGAAGAAATGGAGTTAAATATGCAGAAAAGTGAAGGAGAGGTGGTAACGCGACCATGCACTGAACGCTGTACTGTAAACCATGAAAAGTCACCTGTTAGTACACAGAATAAAACGTGCCCCTGACTAACGACTGACCCTTACCCTGATATTGTGCCATGTCTTTTGACCAAAGAGTCTGTATTCCATACTGAGTCTCATCGTACAAGAACTTAACTTCTGTGGCCCCAGCATCTTCTGCATTCTGAATTAATTCCTAGAAATACACCAGAAAGAGTAATATTTAATAAAACAGTAATCTACTGCCCACCTTGTATTCACCTCGAATATGCAAAAAGCATTTACACATAAGTAAAGGAAACCCACTATCTGGATCACGAGCAGGTCTTTATAGGTTTCTTGTTTAGTTTGTTTGTTTAATGAGTGTATTCAAACTAAAAGGATATATCGTAAATACAAATACTGAACTAAAACAATTATCCTTTTAAATACACTCACCCAAAAAGCAAACTTCTAAATCCAGGAGTCAAGCAGGCATGGGTTCGTGGCCCCTGAATGTGGGTTTAGTATTATTTAATTTGGTCAGCTGGTTGGTTTGCGATGCTCCTGCATAATATTTTANTCAAACTAAAAGGATATATCGTAAATACAAATACTGAACTAAAACAATTATCCTTTTAAATACACTCACCCAAAAAGCAAACTTCTAAATCCAGGAGTCAAGCAGGCATGGGTTCATGGCCCCTGAATGTGGGTTTAGTATTATTTAATTTGGTCAGCTGGTTGGTTTGCGATGCTCCTGCATAATATTTTACATAAATTCACAAAATTACAATATGTAATTATATAAAAATTGCCCCCAAAAAGCATTTGTAGAGTGACACTGCTTGACTCCCGCACACAGGGGCCCCTTTGCCTCTGAACCCTCACACATTCATGCCAACTGCATCTCAAGCCATCCTGTTCAGCATATGCACGGCAGGTGCAGAGGGAAACAGATACAGCCATTCAAATCTAGACAAAGCTTTAAAATGAAAACATGAACAGGACTTCCCGGTAATCTCTCTCATCTCGTGGTTACCAGCATGGAGGTGCACATGCATGCAACCCTGCCCTACCTTCAGAATCTGCCCTCCTTCTGGGTACCGTCTCAAGATGTCCTTGAGAAAGTCCACAAGCGGTGGCGTTGTTTGACCAAATCGACCTAAAAGAGAGAACATATTCAACATGATTGCTATTAAATCATTAGCAGCCTTTACAAATGATGAATACCATTTGGTTCTTAGAGACAGTCAGTCAGTTGGTCAGTCAGTTCAGTCACTCAGTCGTGTCTGACTCTTTGTGACCCAATGAATCACAGCATGCCAGGCCTCCCTGTCCATCACCAACTCCCAGAGTTCACTCAGACTCACGTCCATCGAGTCAGTGATGCCATCCAACCATCTCATCCTCTGTCGTCCCCATTTCCTCCTGCCCCCAGTCCCTCCCAGCATCAGAATCTTTTCCAATGAGGTGGCCAAAGTACTGGAGTTTCAGCTTTAGCATCATTCCCTCCAAAGAAATCCCAGGGCTGATCTCCTTCAGAATGGACTGGTTGTATCTCCTTGCAGTCCAAGGGACACTCAAGAGTCTTCTCCAACACCACAGTTCAAAAGCATCATTCTTCAGCGCTCGGCTTTCTTCACAGTCCAACTTTCACATCCATACATGACCACTGGAAAAACCATATCCTTGACTAGATGGACCTTTGTTGACAAAGTAATGTCTCTGCTTTTCAATATGCTGTCTAGGTTGGTCATAACTTTTCTTCCAAGGAGTGAGCGTCTTTTAATTTCATGGCTGCAGTCACCATCTGCAGTGATTTTGGAGCCCCCCCAAGATAAAGTCTGACACTGTTTCCACTGTTTTCCCATCTATTTCCCATGAAGTGATGGGACCAGATGCCATGGTCTTCATTTTCTGAATGTTGAGCTTTAAGCCAACTTTTTCACTCTCCACTTTCACTTTTATCAAGAGGCTTTTTAGTTCCTCTTCACTTTCTGCCATAAGGGTGGTGTCATCTGCATATCTGAGGTTATTGAGATTTCTCCAGGCAATCTTGATTCCAGCTTGTGCTTCTTCCAGCCCAGCGTTTCTCATGATGTACTCTGCATAGAAGTTAAATAAGCAGGGCGACAATATACAGCCTTGACGTACTCCTTTTTCTATTTGGAACCAGTCTGTTGTTTCATGTCCAGTTCAAACTGTTGCTTCCTGACCTGCATATAGGTTTCTCAAGAGGCAGGTCAGGTGGTCTGGTATTCCCATCTCTTTCAGAATTTTCCACAGTTTATTGTGATCCACACAGTCAAAGACAGTAAAGCTGTGCAATTCTAACTTCATACACGTCACTGCAGTCCTCTGGTATGAAAACCTACCTGACTACACAGCTTTGGTACAAAGTAAAGTAGACTCAGTTTTATCAAATCTCGAGCTTCTTAATTACAAATTTGGGTTTTAAAAAAATATCCTAAATGTCACATAAGATTATTAACTCAAAAATAAAGAGCATGGGGTGCTGCTATTTTCCAAAGCAAATGAAATAAATGGCGCTATTTTATGGGTGCTTTGGAGGTGGTTTTTGTCACTAAGTCGTGTCTGACTCTTTGTAACCCTATTGACTGCAGCCCACCAGGCTCCTCTGTCCATGGGATTCTCCAGGCAAAAATACTGGAGTGGGTTGCCATTTCCTTCTCCAGGGGATCTTACCAACCCAGAGACTGAACCTGTGTCTCCTGAATTGCAGGCAGATTCTTTACGGCTAAACCACCAGAGAAGCCTCTGCAGCTAAGAAAGAAGCCAGAGATGGAAGTGCCTGTCATGCCAGCCTTAACATTCTCAAATCAACCACTGTTCTCACTGTTCTGAAATGTGGCACAGGCAGCATCCCAATGGCCGCCTGGTTCCCATACCCTCCGTCTCTCCTAAACTGGAGACTTTCAGGACAGGCCAACCAGGTCGCCTTCAGACAGGGGACAGCAAAGTGTAGGGAGAACAGGGGAGGGAAAGTAATTTCCTAGATGCACAGAAAAAAATACATGTTTATAAGCAAAAACGAAATCTGTGCTGATGACAAAACCTCAGTCTTAATTAATCTGCATCATTCTGGTACAATGACCCACCCCCACCAAGCCCCACAGGACCCAACCCACAGACCGCTCACCCCAGGGGAGGCTCACTCCCCCTATGTGTGCTTCTCTGACCCTGACATGCCCTCATCGCATCCCAGTGGTAATGTACTTTCATTTCATTTTTAAAACATTATCTTTATACGATTAAAAATGGAATTGACTCCTAGTAAAGTCAATGGTATACCTCCTCCTTTTAAGCCTTTTGATTGAAGATTTACAAAAAGATGACAGTTCTGGGAGGTCAGATCTCCAATCTTGATCCAGTCAGATAACTGAAAAAAAGAAAATGTATGAAAAGCAATATAATTCCTACTTCTATAAATTCAAAACTTTACCTCATTCTGTTTCACTTAAATAATGTTTGTTAAGTGTTCTAATCAGGAAATAAGTTGCTCTGGAGAAGTGAATATTTCAGAGAACAAAATTTAGTCAAAAACGTTATTTAAAAATTTAAATGGCTCTTCCTTGTGTGCATGCATCAGTTGCTCAATCATGTCCGACTCTTTGCGACTCTGTGGATTGTGGCCCAGGTTTCTCTGTCCATGGGATTCTCTAGGCAAGAATACTGGAGTGGCTTGCCGTTTCCTCCTCCAGGGGATCTTCCCCACCCAGGGATTGAACCAGCATCTCCTGCATCTCCTGCATTAGCAGGTGGGTTCTTTACCACAGAGCCACCTAATTTTTCCTCAAATAATTACAAATAAAGAGACAGGGACACAAGCCATGGAAGAAAAGCACCGAGGCCAAAAGAGACTGTTAACACTGTTCCAGTGCTTCAGTTGGATGATGGGTTCATGGCTGTTCATTCTATTAATAATTAATTGATGACTAAAAGAGAGCTATGCATAAGCCAAGGATTAGTAGTCCAACTCAGTTAGCTAAGGTACATTTAAAGAAGAATGGCAGGAAGGGAAGCAGAAGTCTGTAACACAGGACCATGTCTCCAGGTTTTAAGGAGGACTTGAAAGGAAGAACACACGCTGTAGAACCCTATTAGTGACAACAGATGTGACTGGCTGTGTGAGTCCGACACTAGATGCTTCTGGCAGATTGTAATCAGTGGCCTATCTCAGGCAGTGATTCTCCCAAAAAGAAGCCAAGCAGCAGAGAGAACCCAGCAGTGTACCTGTGTTCCCTCCTGAGCCTGCCAAGATCTGGGGGTTTCTGCTTGGGCCTCTCCCTTGAGACCTTAAGTCACTCAACCAAGCAAAGTTGGTCATATCCATCTCCAGGGGCAATGAAACCTTAAAAGTTGCCAATTTCAGTCTTTGTATTTTGTTTTTAGAACAGAATGATTACAAAATAACTTGAACATTTGGGTCTCTGTTCAAGTCAGCCCTGCTGCTGTTGGTGCTAAGTCAATTCAGTCGTGTCCAACTCTGTGTGACCCCATAGACGGCAGCCCACCAGGCTCCCCCGTCCCTGGGATTCTCCAGGCAAGAACACTGGAGTGGGTTGCCATTTCCTTC
>SJYX01019916.1:259852-270494 GCA_006410675.1 Oreotragus oreotragus
TCCCAATGAGTCAGTTCTTCACATCAGGTGGCCAAAGTATTGGAGTTTCAGCTTCAGCATCAGTCCTTCCAATGAATATTCAGGACTGATCTCCTTTAGGACGAACTGGTTGTATCTCCTTGCAGTCCAAGGGACTCTCAAGAGTCTTCTCCAACACCACAGTCCAAAAGCATCAATTCTTCGGCACTCAGCTTTCTTTATAGTCCAACTCTCACATCCATACATGACTACTGAAAAAACCATAGCCTTGACTAGACAGACCTTTGTTGGCAAAGTAATGTCTCTGCTTTTTAATATGTAGTCTAGGTTAGTCATAACTTTTCTTCCAAGGAGCAAGCATCTTTTAATTTCATGGCTGCAGTCACCATCTGCAGCGATTTTGGAGCCCCCAAAATAAAATCTGTCACTGTTCCCACTGTTCCCACTGTTCTATTTGCCATGAAGTGATGGGACCAGATGCCATGATCTTAGTTTTATGAATGTTGTTTTAAGCCAACTTTTTCATTCTCCTCTTTCACTTTCATCCAGAGGCTCTTCAGTTCTTCACTTTCAGCCATAAGGGTGGTATCATCTGCATATCTGAGGTTATTGATATTTCTCCCAGAAATCTTAATTCCAGCTTGTGCTTCTTCCAGCTCAGCATTTCTCATGATGTGCTCTGTTAAATAAGCAGGGTGATAATATACTGCCTTGACGTACATCTTCCCTATTTGGAACCAGTCTGTTGCTCCATGTCCAGTTCTAACTGTTGCTTCTTGACCTGCATACAGATTTCTCAAGAGGCAGGTCAGATGGTCTGGTATTCCCACTTCTTTAAGAATTTTCCAGAGTTGTTGTGGTCCACACAGTCAAAGGCTTTGGCATAGTCAATAAAAGCAGAAGTAGATGTTTTTCTGGAACTCTCTTGGTTTTTCGATGATCCAACAGATGTTGGCAATTTGATATCTGGTTCCTCTGTCTTTTCTAAATCCAGTTTGAACATCTGGAAGTTCACAGTTCACATACTGATGAAGCCTGGTTTGGAGGATTTTGAGCATTACTTTGCTAGCATGTGAGATGAGTGCAATTGTGCGGTAGTTTGAGCATTTTTTTGCACTGCCTTTCTTTGGGACAGGAATGAAAACTAACTTTTTCCAGTTTTATGGCCACTGCTGAGTTTTCCAAATTTGCTGGCATATTGAGTGCAGCACGTTCACAGCATCATTCTTTTAGGATTTGAAACATTTCAACCGGTATTCCATCACCTCCACTAGCTTTGTTTGTAGTGATGCTTCCTAAGGCCCACTTGACTTCACATTCCAGGATGTCTGGCTCTAGGTTAGTGATTATACCATCATGATTATCTGGGTCATAAAGATCTTTTTTGTATAGTTCTTCTGTGTATTCTTGCCACCTCTTCTTAATATCTTCTGCTTCTGAAGGGCAGAGAAGCCCCAGCAAGATGGTAGGCACTGGAGCGGTGGCTGCGCAACTGTGAGGAGATACCCTACGTCCAAGAACAAAGGAGAAGCCCCAGCAAAGTGGTAGGAGAGGAGAAATCACGTTTAGAATCAAACCCTATACCCGCCAGAGAAGCTCAGAGGGCTCAAACAAACCTTGTGCACACTAGGACCCAGAGATCCACAGAGACTGAGACAGAACTGTGTTTGAGCATCTCCTGTGGAGGTACAGCAGAGAAGGAGATGGCACCCGACTCCAGTACTCTTGCCTGGAAAATCCCATGGATGGAAGAGCCTGGTAGGCTGCAGTCCATGGGGTCTCTAAGAGTCAGACATGACTGAGCGACTTCACCTTCACTTTTCACTTTCATGCACTGGAGAAGGAATGGCAACCCACGCCAGTGTTCTTGCCTGGAGAATCCCAGGGAAGGCAGAGCCCCGTGGGCTACCATCTATGGGCCGCACAGAGTCGGACACAACTGAAGCAACTTAGCAGCAGCAGCAGTGGAGGTACAGGTCAGCGGTGAACTGCCACAGGGACAGGGGCTCTAGGTGCAGCAGACCTGGGTATGGCATAAGCCCTCCTGGAGGAGGTCTCCATTAACCCCACCATAGAGCTATCAGAACTTATACAGGACTGGGAAACAAACTCTTGGTGGGCACAAACAGAACCTTACGTGCACCAGGACCCAGGAGAAAGGAGCAGTGACCCCACAAGAGACTGACCCAGACTTGCCCATGAGTGTCCAGGATTCTCTGGCGGAAGTGTGAGTCGGCAATGGCCTGCTACGGGGCTGGGGCCACTGAGTATAGCAGTGCATGCAGGGACCTTTTGAAGGAGATCACTATTATCCTTTGGACTTCCCTGGTGGCTTAGACGGTAAAGCGTCTGTCTACAGTGTGGGAGACCTGGGTTCAATCTCTGGGTTGGGAAGATCCCCTGGAGAAGGAAATGGCAATCCACTCCAGTACTATTGCCTGGAAAATCCCATGGACAGAGGAGCCTGGTAGGCTACTGTCCATGGGGTCGCAAAGATCGGACACGACTGAGCGACTTCACCATATCACCCATTATCCTTCATTATCTGCACCATAGTCTGGCCTTAAATCAAACAACAGGGATGGAACACAGCCCCGCGCATCAACAGAAAATTGGATGAAAGACTGACTGAGCATGGCCCCGCCCATCAGAACAAGACCCCAGTTTCCCCCTCAGTCAGTCTCTCCTATCAGGAAGCTTCCATAAGCCTCTTAACCTTCTCCATCAGAGGGCAGACAGACTGAAAACCACAATCACAGGAAACTAACCAATCTGATCACATGGGCCACAGCCTTGTCTAATTCTCTTTAAAAACCTCAGCAATACTCATTTTCATTTCCCATGAAACAATAATTGTGAAGCAAATACTATAATATTAACTGCATCTAGATCTCCCAATACTTTTTCCTTTGTTCAGTTGTCAAGAGCACAAGGAGTCTCTCAAGAGTCAACGGTTGATAGGCACGTTTCTGATGAGCTAAATGAAAGGTAACAATACTTCCCACATCCCAGTTTGAAGTTCAAGCAGATTTGGCTGGAGGAGAAAGAGTCAGGAAGACACACAGCTCTAGTGAGCAGTTTCCCTCCATTCACGGGACAGAAGGTGGAGGGAACAACACACAGACCCCTCTTCCAGACCAGGAGAAGCAAGAGAGACGAGGAGGAGGATGGTAGAGGACCTGGAAAGGCTGAGGACCAAGTACTGTAAGTGCCCACTCCTGAGTCCATAACCTACCAAAACCAGTTTCTTGCACACCATGAAATATTTAGAATTCTCACCAATAATTCAAATCTAAAAAGTTCTGAGCAGCACTGGATAAAGAGGAAAAGAAATCCACCTCTATGAAAGGTTTGCTTATGTAAAAGAGACCCTTCTTGACAGCACATGTTGGCATCACTAAGGTCACCAGTTCAGTAGAAGTCACAGCCCATCTGCTGCATCAGGAGAGAATTACACCCTCTGATTGTTTTCTGGGAGAGGTCCAAACTTGAATTCAAAGATTACCTTTACTAGTTTAAGTTCCTCTTTGTTTTAAAGAACTTTACGTTTAACTTTCATTTATTCCCGATTGACAGCCTGACCAGTTCTTTCTGGTGTGGACTTTGGAATCAGATACACATAAGTACGAATCCTGATTGGATCCTTCATCTCTCTGAATCTTAGTTTTACTCTTCTGCAGGATGGACCAGTCACAACTCTCTCATGAGGCTGGCTGTCCTGCGTAGTAAACGAGATGACATGGGCAAAGTCACCAGCAGAACAGTGTGTGGAACACAGTCGACTTCCCAGCAAACATTAATCATGTCCCCAGTGAGCTTACCAAGATGCAGAAGGAAAGAGGCCCTGATCAAGTGGTTCCCAAACTCATGGCCCCAGCCCTGATGTCTAGTCCTTGAGCTTCAGGACCAGATCCACAGGTATCTGTGGACCACCATGCCCTAGACCGTTAACACAGCAGAGACCTTAGAACTGGTTCAGTTCAGTTCAGTTCAGTCACTCAGTTGTGTCCAACTCTTTGTGACCCCATGGACTGCAGCATGCCAGGCCTCCCTGCCCAGCACCAACTCCCAGAGTTCACTCAAGCTCATGTTCATTGAGTCGGCAATGCCATCCAACCACCTCATCCTCTGTCGTCCTCTTCTCCTCCTGACTTCAGTCTTACCCAGCATCAGGGTCTTTCCCAATGAGTCAGTTCTTCACATCAGGTGGCCAAAGTATTGGAGTTTCAGCTTCAGCATCAGTCCTTCCAATGAATATTCAGGACTGATCTCCTTTAGGACGGACTGGTTGTATCTCCTTGCAGTCCAAGGGACTCTCAAGAGTCTTCTCCAACACCACAGTCCAAAAGCATCAATTCTTCGGCACTCAGCTTTCTTTATAGTCCAACTCTCACATCCATACATGACTACTGAAAAAACCATAGCCTTGACTAGACAGACCTTTGTTGGCAAAGTAATGTCTCTGCTTTTTAATATGCTGTCTAGGTTGGTCATTGCTTTTCTTCCAAGTAGAATGTGTTTTTTAATTCCATGGCTGCAGTCACCATCTGCAGTGATTTTGGAGCCCAGAAAATAGTCTCTCCCTGTTNACAAACAAGAAAGCTGACAATTTAGTATAGATGATTAATTTTTGTTAACTTATGTGGTTTAGGAAAAAATTCCTTTGTTTGAAATTCTGTACTTTTGACCTAGAATGTTTTAAAAGCTAAGACATAATCCAGAGGAACTTGAAAACCATTCATACCATTTGTTTTCAATTTTAAAAATCTAAGTACTTATTTCACAAGTACTTTCAAATCTTTTAGTGTCCTTGGTGGTGTTTATAAAGGCTTTTTACTTTAATTTTAATTTTTGCATTGCTTCATTGCCAACTAAAAGTATGCAAAATTCCATGTAAATATTCATATAATAAATATTTATGTTCTTAAAATATTAAAGACTATGATATAAATCAACTTATAATATTTTGGGGGGGTTCATTTCATATGCTATCAAGCTGGTTACTTTTAGATAGGCAGATAGTGATGACTGTCACTGGTAGAAAAGCACTAATCTTATGACTCTATTACAGCTTCATCTACACATCTTTTCTAGAATGAAATATAATTTGTGCATTTAACTTTTTTTATTCAGCCTTAGCCTCTTGCTGACTTTGTGTAACTGTACTTCAAGCTCTTTAGTATTTGTTTCACACATGGGAAATTCCCTTGTACACTAAGGCAGCTATTGCAGTTTGCTCAAAGATGGAGCCCCCTACAATGGAATCTACAATGCAAATAAACACACTAATATAAGCAGTCCACTTGTGGAAAGTGAGGCAAAGTTTCATCAACTCAGTTAACTGAATATACCGAGATGGTCCTAATGGTATTTTGCAGTTCATACTAATGACAGTAAACCTGCAGAGAACACAGTTGTGTCAGGCTTAAAAACATGCTATTTTGGCCCTGAGGAAGAAGAAGCAACCAAAATGCTCCATTCACCTTTAGAATGCTTATCAAAGTGTAATTGAACAAGATGGACAGAACACTCATAAAGTTATGGGATATTTCATCAGTGGATAATCAGATAGCATTGCTTGTTGGATAAATGTAGACCATTTTCTTGTTTATAGGTTCCATGAAGAATAATGATTCATCTCCCTAATCTTAATGATCAGGGAAACATATTCTTCATCTAGTGAAAAATATTAACAGTGTCTTGCATTTTCTGAAAAGCATTCCACCACTTGAAATCTCAATTCATTTTCCTATTAAATCTGCAAACTGGATATAATGTCCTCATTTTACAAATGAAGAATCTGGAAGAGGTAAAATGACTTGCCTCCAGTTATCCAGGAGATAAAGAGTTAGATCTAAATCTTGGCCTGGAATTGTTTTTAGAATGCAACAATGTATGGGCTGGGTAACCTGGCTTCTATCACAGCCTTTTTAAACAACATGAGTCATCTTTAAGTTGGGCTATTGAGATTCAGAAAACATTTACAGTGCACCAGCTATAAACTAGTGCAGCATTAAGTGCACAGTTGCCCAAAGATCTTTCGGAAAATGATCTGCAGATCTTTTCCCACTACTTTTTGCACATTTTGAATTTATGCAGTTTTATTTTCTCACAGCAGTAATTAACCTTGCAGCTGTCATTTTTATGTCTCAGCTTTTCAATACTTGACCACTTTGACTTTTGTAGAGGTAATTCTCTGTTTTAATATACTGCTTTTTTTTTTTTTAAGTAGGAACTATTTTTTCCTTTCCATCTCATTTTTTTTAGGTACCTCACCAATGATTCACAAATTTCCAAAGGCAAAATCTACTGATATACTCAGTCGATAACATAGGAATCCACGTACTCATGACTGCCAATCCTGACATATAATGTATTAAATTAGATTTTCTCTATAAGTACAAGCAACATATTTTACATAACTTAGTTTAGAAAAAATGAAAATAAATATCAATTTTGAAATATTTTTTATCAAGAATGAGTGACTTATTCTTTTTTCTTTTCTTCCCTCATCATCTGGTGTTCAGTTTTGTCCCTACTCTTTCACCTCACTTGCTCTAACTCATTAGAGAGCTAATTGCCTTTGTAAGCCCAAATTAAGGAGTAGTGAAATGGAGACATTACCTTTGCCAGGTGTTTGGGCGGACAAAATCCAGTTTGCAGTAAAAAGTTTCTTCCAATCAGTGTTAGCCCTCTGTTCAGGCTGCATGGATTTTGTGTGGATTAATGAAGAATCATTCAGAGTCCAGGCTATATGTGGTATTGTGTTACACAAAATCAAGAAAATAATTAAGAATTGAGTATTCTGGAATATAAATTGAAATAAAACAAGATTTGGGGATGGAAACTGAAGTGAACTTACCGATTTTGCATTAACTTCCTTGGGGATGTGACAAGTCATTGTGTTGACCTTCACCAGAATTTTCGCTTGGAACTTGGATTCCACATGTGGATATCCAAAAAGGGCCATGTAATAATGTATATGCCCTGCAAAACTATTCTGGGCTTCCCCTGAAAACAAATTACTACCCAATACTCAAAAGACATGCTAAAACAATTTATGTAAAATTCATAGAAAACAATACATCCAGGGAAATAAAAAGGTTAGGTTTCAGAAAGTTTAGGTTCAAAAGGTTAGGTTTCTTACACCAACTGGTTGTTGGTTTAGGCCGTGTCTACATAAAGTGTATGAAAACTAAGTAGGATGACGTTTCCAAACAATTCAAACAAATGAACAGACATATAAAATGTACTTCCAATATTTCAGCTAAGCAATATTGGTGACCTTAAGGACATCCTTTTGAACATCAACGACCGTTTTTGTTTGTTTGTTTTGTGTTGTTTTGTCTTCAAGGCTCTTAACATAATTCACCCATACTGAGAAACAATGAACATCAAAGCTTTGGAAGAAAGTGTGTGAAGTCGCTCAGTCGTGTCCGACTCTTTGCCACCATGTGGGCTGTAGCCCGCCAAGCTCCTCTGTTCATGGGATTCTCCAGGCAAGAACACTGGAGTGGGTTGCCATTTCCTTCTCCAGGGGATCTTCCAAACCCAGGGATCGAACCCGGGTCTCCTGCTTTGCAGGCAGACGCTTTATCCTCTGAGCCACCAGGGAAGCCTAGCGACCACGAGTGGGTGGAAGGTCAAGCATTTTTAAAGCAATTGGCAATTTTTTCCTTGGAAGAAAGTTTAAAATGAGAGAACAAGGAGAGATTATGTAGAAAGAGGTCTCTTATTGACTGATGCTTACTATTCCTGAGGGTATTTGTCTCTGAGGCTAGTTTCCTTATCTGCAAATTGGAACTAAAAATAGTAACCTCATATTGTTTTTATAGGACATTCTAGATATACAAAATGAAATAATTCATAGAGATACTTTAGCACAGTTCTTGGCATATAGGAACAACTTAATAAATATTAGCTCTTTTATCAGTAGAGCTTATGATCAGAAAGCAAAATGTGCTGCTCATATATCTGTAATCATACTCTTTGTATTATATTATAAAAAGTGTTCCTTCATGTTGGGGGCATAAGTTGCTTGTGATTAGCTGTAACACAGCGCCTGTTACAGATTGTGCATGCGTGCAAAGTCGCTTCAGTCCTGTCCAGTTCTTTGTGACCCTATGGACTGTTGCTCCTCTGTCCATGGGATTCTCCCAGGCAAGAATACTGGAGTGGGTTGTCACACCCCACCTCCAGGGGATCTTCCTGACCCAGGGATCAAACCGTGGTCTTCTGTGTCTCCTGCACTGGCAGGCGGGTTCTTGAACACTTGTGCCACCTGAGAAGCCCTCTGCCATGTACTATGTGCCCTATAAGTGTTTGATGAACAGCTACTGAATGAATGGGAGAAGAGTGGGAAAGGGCTAAAGTTGAGCAACCTGCTCAAGTCACACACCTAGTAAGAGCTTATGGGGATGTGAAACATTCTGTCTGACTTCAAACCCTCCACTTTCCTTAAGATACTGCACAGTTTTGCATACATTATCACTTACCTCTCTCCACCTACTCCGATTTCATTATTACATTGAATTTGCCCTTGCAAAGGTCATCAATGATTTAAAACTGCTCAAACCAGTGGTATCTATTTGTTCTTGATTTACTTGCATTTGGCACTGAAGCCTATTTTTTCCTTCCTGAAATTCCCTTTTCCTGTACCTAAGGTTTGGTTTTTTTGATCGTCCACTTAGTTGCTCAGTCTGGCAGCTACATCCCAATCTTCTTGTAGCTTCCTCCTCTTCCTCAATGTCAGTGTTTCTGAAGCTTCTATCTTGAGCTTCTTCCCCTTCTCATTCTTCACATGCTGTCTTTGCAATTTCATTTTCATCTCATCATACTGAAATCTACATCTCAGCTCAACCCTATTCTCTCCTGATCTCCGTAGCCACAAATCTGTTTGCTGCTGCTGCGTTGCTTCAGTCGTGTCCGACTCTGTGCAACCCCATAGACGGCAGCCCACCAAGCTCCCCCACAGTTCAAAAGCATCAATTCTTTGGTGCTCAGCTTTCTATATAGTCCAAGTCTCTCTGTTAAACTAGTGTTTACAAAATGCAGTCACGTCACACTGCCTGACCTTCCCCATGGGCTCCACCTGCACTGTCCCACCTGCCTGCATCCTCCAGTCAACCCTCTCTTTCTAATAATCTGTAAGTTGTAGTCCTAGAATCACTACTTCCTGAACCTTTCCTGCACTCTATAGTGTTTACAAAATGCAGTCACGTCACACTGCCTGACCTTCCCCATGGGCTCCACCTGCACTGTCCCACCTGCCTGCATCCTCCAGTCAACCCTCTCTTTCTAATAATCTGTAAGTTGTAGTCCTAGAATCACTACTTCCTGAACCTTTCCTGCACTCTTCAGTCTGATTCATCCTGTATAACCTGTATGTTGTACATTCACATTGGTACTTTACTGCCAATCACATTTCTGTTAATCATATTTCATTTCTATTCATTGCAGTGCATGTCTCTTTGTACCTTAAGGGCCGAGAATTAATAAATGTTACTGCATATAAATGGATATTCACTCTACCCCTAACATCAGTCAGCAAGGTTTTATTTTGTTTTTGTTTTTGTTTTGTTCTGTCCAAGATGCTTTTCGTTGCAAATAATTGATTACCTGACTAGCAGTAGTTAAACCGGTAAGGGTTTTTCTCATAGAGCAGAGGAAGGCAGCTCTTCTTCAAGATCAGCACCCCAGTGACGTGGAGACCCCCTCCTCCTTCCCATAAAATGGCTAATACAGCTCAACATTTTCACATTCAATGAAGGAAGAAGGGAAAAGGGAAGACTCCNGTTTTTCTCATAGAGCAGAGGAAGGCAGCTCTTCTTCAAGATCAGCACCCCAGTGACGTGGAGACCCCCTCCTCCTTCCCATAAAATGGCTAATACAGCTCAACATTTCCACATTCAATGAAGGAAGAAGGGAAAAGGGAAGACTCCCACCCTCTCTGTTTTATGGGAAAAGTAGAATTTCCTGAGCACACTTCTGTTTCTCTCTCATTGGCCAAAATTCTTATCACATGGACAGCCCGTAGCTGTGAGGAAGCCACAAGAAAAGTGAACACAGTTGTCCCTGGGTATGGAGGGCAGGACAGAGGTGGATTGGTTCCAGGACCCCCATGGTTTCCAAAATCCTTGGATGTTCAAGTTCCTTGTATAAAAGGACATAATATCTACACATAACCTACACACATCTTCTGTGTACTTTAAATCATCTATAGGTTTACCACCTGAGCCACGAGGAAAGTCCCTAATACTTTAGGCTGAACCAACAATCACTCATAAATTCTATATAGGTTATGTATAATACCTACTACAATGTAAATGTAATATAAATTGCCAGCCCATGGAAAATTTAAATTTTGCTTTTTGGAACTTTCTGAAATTTTTTTCTAGTATTTTCAACCTACGGTTGGCTGGACCCTCAGATGTAGAACCTGTGAATACAGAGGGTCCATGGGTTTATCTAGCCTTCCAAACCTCTGTGGCAGGTTCCAGCAAGAGAGATGAAATTTATGAGTGACTGTTGGTTCAGCCTACAGCTTTGCTCTAATCTACACAGCAAAGTTATGTTTGAATTATCTGTAGAAGTATTAGGGAGTTCCCTCATGGCTCAGATGGTAGAGAATCAGCCCACAGTGTGGGAGACCCAGGTCCTGTCC
>SJYX01019916.1:272345-338718 GCA_006410675.1 Oreotragus oreotragus
TCCATGGGATTCTCCAGGCAAGAACACTGGAGTGGGTTGCCATTTCCTTCTCCAAATCTATTTACTTACTGTGTACTTCTCTCTGGAGAGCCTTATGTTAACTGCTCTTCCTTCACCCCCCCTCCCCCCGCCCCAGTTCACCTATCTCCTTATCTTCCAGATGAATTGAAAAACATGATCATTCTTCACTAGGATGGCCATTTAATTTATCATCTAAACCTGGACAATTTTGAGAGAAAGGACTTCATCAATAATTATGCTGGCTCTCCGAGTTTAACTTGAAACTGCCTTGGTCTATGCAGACCATATATCTTCCCTCCCCTTGACCACTCAGTTAACTGAGTGGTCCCAGCATTACCACTGGGATTTATCCTGGCCTCCTATTCTCATTTTTGCATGAGGTGAGCCACCAAGTTCTATAGATCTTGTCTCCTTCCTAGCTGTTTAGTATGTGTGTTTCTTTCCATCTCAATTACCATTGCCTTTTATCAGACCCTTCTTGTTTCTTATCAGAATTACTGCCATCATCTCTTACTTGGTCTCATGCTCCTCTAAAACATCCCCTGCTTTGTCAGAATGATCCTCTTGAAGTGCATATCTAATTACATGCCTTTCCAGTTTTGGTCCTTTAATGGCTAACTATAATCTGTGGCATAAAAGGTAAATTCTTTCCCATGACATGAGAAGGCACTTATAACCAATCTCGTTCCACCACTTAGCCTTCTTGCACACTAGAACTGTCTTGGCATATAGTAGGTACTCACTAAACAATAAATAAAATCAGCATGTAAAACATAACCCCACATACCAAGAACTTGCTTCAACAAGTTTACATAAGTGAGAAATAATAGTAAATGTCATTTTTATAATAGGATGGAAGCATAAAAAAAATGTAAGATTTGTGGAGCAAAATACACAGTGAATTGTGATTACATTTCAATTTGTGATTCAGATATATGTGTGATATAAAACCTATTTGATTAGATTTTTCTTAAAATGGGAAGAGTGAAGTCAATGTACTTGTTTCAAAATAGCAAAATGCTCCCCAGAAAGTCTAAGTCAGTTGATGGAAATACCAGTTTCTAAGAGAACTTGGCTTCCAGCAGGCACTCAATATTTGTTGAGTGGCTAAATATAAGAAATTTAGTCTCCATCAATTGGTTGTCTATATACAGTGACAATTCATTTGTTCATTTTATGTATAACTGTGGCAAGCCTTTGGTCATTTGATCAAATCACTTCAGTTAACTAGCATTTCAGTGAACCAAACTAAATGTTGCACAGAAAATCCACAGTCAAAAATGTTACTTTTTAGTCAGTTGTTAGAGTTCCCACAGATTAGCAAGCAACCACATGAAAAGTACAAGAGAAAAAAAAAAAACTAAGTTGCTATTCAGCGTGTAAGAGAAATTGTATAGGTGTCAATCAAACTAGTTAATGTAGAAAATGTCTAAGCAAGTGATTTGTATCCATTAATTATTTAAAAAGCCTTATGCAACACTAGTGACAGTAGTGATCTAAAATTCCCACAATGCTATACAGGATATTCCAATAAGACTTTGCAATGAGTGAGATTAGATTTTCTTCTAGGTGAGGACATTTTATTTTATATCTCAATTTTAAAGCTTTCTTTTTTAATATTGGAAAAATCAATATATTAACTGAATAATTTCTATTCTGCTCTAAAGTAGAAATTATTGGCAAATTTTTTAATATTAACATTTAAATTACACTGAAAGCATTTGTTATTGTTCTTTTGAGCCTCAAATACCAGTAGATTATCAAACCCAGCTTTGTTTTTTGTGATTTATAGCTCCTTTTCTTTTTCCCTGGAGAGTCTTTTGATTCCAAGACATTACTCCACCATATGAAGGCTTGTGCAGACTTCAAACCTGTCATTTCATATTAGATTAGTGGTGGAAAAGGAAAACTGTGTGAACTCTGGATAGTTATGCCAAACACTTGTGCATTTTAAAGCCTGAAAGTTTAGTAGTAGTCAGATGGTAAAATACATTTATATCATTTTGGAATCTACACATTTCAAAAGGGTAGTGCTTTGAGAGATATAAAGACAAGGCACATTAATACTGGTTAATTTTCAAACCTACATGTATAAGAAATATGTTCAAGATTTTCACTGAGCTTGAGTTTCCTTTTATATTTGGAAAAGTGATAGTGTGCACTTGTATCTCTCCAAGGACAAAAGGCAGAAAATTTGAGAATTTTTCTCTCTTGCTGGTGAAGATCACTGAAAAGTATATCTTGGAGACAATCTGGAGAGTATTTAATCAAAGTTTCCAAGTTGGTTTCCATTAGATGGTAACTGGTATCTTTAGATTATTTTCAACTATTTGAAAACAAAACAGATAGCACTTCACAACTAGCTAAAATGTAAATCCCCCCCCCCCCCCTTTTTTTTTCCTGTTGGCTAGAGNCTCCCTCAAGCCCCGCCCCGATGCTCCGCCCCCGCCCCGCCCTACCCGCGTCTCACGCGCGGACAACCCCCACACGGATTAGAGAAGACTTGTGTTTTCCGTGACCGAGTTCCAAAGAGCCGGTGCGTGCAGAACTTGCCCTTTCCAGGGCCTCCGTCTCCTTCAACCCTAGGAACTTGTGAGTGTCTGGAGGCATCTCCGGATGAGATCGGCGGGGGCCTCTCGGGCACCAGCGGGGAAAGAGGCGGCCGCAGAACCGTGCCTCCGCGCTTTCGTTTCCTGTTTGCTTTTAAGGCACAAAAGGACGATCTATCGATTCAGTTTCCTGCTGGGCTGCCAGCCAGAAAGGGATAGAAGAGAAGGCACGCGGACTTAACTCGGCAGTATTGTCTTCTGTTGTTGTGGCCTGTTACCCATCGCACCTGCAAGCTCCTTGAAATCAGAAGCACACTCTCAGAGTCGATGGAATCGCCCCAGAGTGACCAACGTGGCCTTGTCATTTGAAAGTGTATGTGGCTTGATGACCCTTCAGAACATGTCCTTTCTTCGAGCTAACTTCTCCTAGGTGTAGATGAGACACGTTGCAAAAAAAAAAAAAAAGGCAACATCTACTAAGGCAGCTCAAAGACTCTGTCGTGAACAGGTAAACGTGTGCTTCTTGTTTAATTCTTGGTAGAATTAAATTTTTGTGTTGACCCCAAAGATGGCATTAATTACTGGTTTTCAGTTATACTTCTCACACACACACACACAAGAAATATTATTCAGAACTGATTATCAGTAATAAAGATACAAAACACCCCTACAGCTGTTCCATCCCTTCCTTCCAACCATATTTAAAAGTGAAGTTCCTGTAAATCATTCAGGTCTTTCTCTGCTTGGAAAGTAAGTTTGTTCAATCAATCAGAGGGAGACAGGCTAATGCAATATAAAGATCAGGTCAGAAAACTCTAATGGACAAATATTCACTTCTTCAATCAGACAAGATGATACAAGCAAGTGTATCAGATAGAGTGAGACTAGTATCATATGCTATAGCTTATATGCAGAATCCTGATACAAATGAACTTATTTACGAAACAGAAATAGGTCTTAGAGAAGTAACTTATGATTACCAGAGGAGAATGGTAAAGGGGAAGGATAGATTGGAGTTTGGGATGGATATGTACACACTGCTATATTTAAAATAGACAACCGAAAAGGACCTACTGTATAGCATGGGGAACTCTGCACAATACTCTGCAATAACCTAAATGAGAATTTTTTAAAGAATAGATACATATATATATAACTGGTTCACTTTTCTGTACACCTGAACCTAACCCAACATTGTTAATAGATTATTTGTCCTTAGTTGCTCAGTCATGTCCAACTCTTTGCAACCCCATGGACTGTACCCCACCAGGCTCCTCTGTCCATGGGATTTTCCAGGCAAGAATACTGGAGTGGGTTGCCATTTCCTTCTCCAGGGCATCTTCCCAACCCAGGAATCAAACTGGGGTCTCCTGCATTGCAGGCAGATTCTTTACCAGCTAAGCTACCAGGGAATATGGCAATATAAAATAAAATAAATCTCTTTAAAAGAGTATCAACAAGTAGAATGTGAGCTCTCACTCCACTACTGAAGTGTCACAGCATGCACAACCCCAGGACAAATCCTTCACACCTCAATCCTTTGATAACCCCCTGGTCCCTGATTTTCTTAAGTGTCTCCTAAGGAGCCAGGCAAACAGGATGTGGTGACAGAAGAATATAGATGCACAGTGAAGACTCGAGAGACAGAGAAATGACCTGAAGGGAGAGGGTTTCATAAGAATCAAAGCAGATTTGGCTGGGGAAGGATGCTGATCACAAAAAGCTCTGAATATCTGGGGTTCATAGTATGCTTGAAATACACATTAAAGGATTAGTCAGCATGCGGAATGCACATCTGGAACTCAGCAAGGTGCCAAAGCTAAGGATATAGAGTAGGGAATCATTCATTGAATCAGTGAGTATTTATTCAACCTCTCCTGTGTACTAGATCAAAGTGTTAGTCACTCAGTCGTGTCCGACTCTTTGCGACCCCCTGGATTGTAGCCCTCCAGGCTCCTCTGTCCATGGGATTCTCCAGGCAAGAATACTGGGATGGGTTGCCATTTTCTACTCCCAGACCATTTTCCTCACCCAGAGATCAAACCCATATCTCTTGCTTCTCCTGCATTGGCAGGAGGGTTCTTTACCACGAGGGCCACCTGGGAAGCCCAGGTGTCTGTTTAGAAACAGACATTTCTAAATGCCAGGAATACAGCAATGAACGAAACAGAGTCCCTATCTCATGCTGATGTTTTGAGGAAGGAAAACAATAAACAAGCGTACAAATGATATAAATTCACATCACGAGGTCAGCCTGTTCTTTTTAAGTGAGGGGAGGGCATCGAGGCAGGACAGGACAGGACAGGAGAGGCTCTAGGGTGGTTGGAGAACTCCTACCTAAGAAGGCCCAGTAAGCGGATGCCCAGATAAAGCGCAGGGAGATGACCTTATGCAGAAAGAACCTACAAAGAGGGAAGGAGAACTGGGGCAGCTCACACTCCCTCCACTTTCACCTGCATTCAGTGTAGTCTAGTTCTTTTCTCTCTCCCAGTTCTCTCTCTCATCCATGTCCCACCCAACACAAACACAGGTTTGGAATTACTGTGTCCTTTTACTGATGGTTTCACGGGGCCTGGAAGAGGTCGTCACACACAATAGGTGCTCAGTAAATGCAGAGAAAGGAAGGAAGGACCGATAGAGGGAGGGAGAAGAAAAGGAATGAGTAAATATCTGGAACATACAATGAAGTGGAAACTCAAACATTATTCATGATTCGAATGCCCACCCAAATGCTAGTGACTTTATATACTGCCATAAATGTAAGGTTTTTTAATATGATGGTAATTACAGCATGGACAAATAGTATTTTTCAGTACTCTTATCATAGTGTGAACCTCATTTCTAATAATTTCCTGACTTTCCATTGCGAAGAACTATCTTAGGGTACTTAACCCAATGAATACTTACATGGGTATTTTAATTTTTAAAAAGTGTACAAACTTCAATGAATATCTGTTATGAAATATCACCATTATGTATGATAAGAAGGAAGTTTGAAAAATATATTCTAGGGAAATGTTAGAGAAGTGTGAAGGCCGCTCAGTCATGTCCGACTCTTTGTCCAGGCCAGAATACTGGAGTGGGTAGCCTTTCCCTTCTCCAGGGCATCTGCTGGACCCAGGAATCGTACTGGGGTCTCCCACATTATGCGGTGGATTCTTTACCAGCTGAGCTACCAGAGAAGACTTAGGAAATGTTAAGCTGAGCCTTCATGCTTTTATCACATGCAGAACAGCAAGAAACCAGAGCTTTCAGTCCCTCCTTTCAGGGTAAGTCCAAGTCAGTAAGGAAGGGGGATCATGGGACCACCCTCTGAGCCTGTTTCAGTCATGGAGATGGGCAGATAAAGCTGTTTGATCGCATGTGTTGGACTCTGCAGGACACAGAAAACAATATTCCTTCTCATGACACCTGTTTTAACTTGCCCTGGTGCTTCCTTTCTCTTTCCCTGGATGACACACCTGGCACAATGCGGGCCCCAGCTTCCCCATCACTCTTAGGTGATGAAAATCTCCCAGTCCCAGCCAAACGATTCATTTTAGTAACTGAAAATCCTACCCAGGGAGGGTCATCATCAAAAAACACCAGTCCAGGGCTTCCCTGATGGCTCAGTGATAAAAAAAACCTACCTGCCAGTGTAGGGGATCTGGGCTGGATCCCTGGTCCGGGAAGATCCCACATGCTGCGGAGCGGCTAAGCCGTGCACCACAGCCACTGAGCGTGTGCTCTAGAGTCTGTGAGCCACAGCTGTTGAGCCCAAGTGCCACAAATACTGAAGCCTGCGTGCCAGGAGCCTGTGTTCTGCAATAACAGAAGCTACCGCGATGAGAAGCCCTCACACAGCAGTGAAGACTAGCCCCCTGCTCACTGCAAGCAAGGAAGAGTGCAGCCATTTCTGTTGTTTAGTCGTGTCCTACTCTTTATAACCCCATAGACTGTAGCCCAGAGTCCTCTGTCTTTGGGGTTCTCCTGGCAAAAATACTGGAGAGGGTTGCCATTTCCTTCTCCAGGGGATCCTCCCAACCCAGTGATCAAATCTGCATCTCCTATATTGACAGATTCTTTACCAATGAGCTACTAGGAAAGCCCATAAATAAATGAATCTTACACACACACACACCCACACACACAAAAACACCAGTCCAATCCAGTGTAAAAATTCCTAAATTTTTATTGTGGTCCATTCTCAGCCTCACACTGCAGTTTGGAAGCATAGCTCCAGGCTGAGGGTAACTTCCCCTGAAACAACTGCTTCGTGATTTTACGAAGTGGAATTTTCCCGATTGCATGTCTTTGTTTCAAGGGAAACAATTCATCGGTTCCTTCTGCAGAATGTTGGCCAGTTATAAAAAGACAAAAGTGTAACAAATCATTATTCCCTTGTTTCATGAGTCAGCACAAGACTATTTAACTTGGAAACAGAAAGATGACGATATTGTGGGCACACAGTTCATTGAAGTCCTAAAGGATGAGTAAAACCANACAATTCATCGGTTCCTTCTGCAGAATGTTGGCCAGTTATAAAAAGACAAAAGTGTAACAAATCATTATTCCCTTGTTTCATGAGTCAGCACAAGACTATTTAACTTGGAAACAGAAAGATGACGATATTGTGGGCACACAGTTCATTGAAGTCCTAAAGGATGAGTAAAACCATAAGCCAAGCAGAGAAAGGAAGATGGTGTCTAAGGGAGAGGAAACAGGACCACAAATCATGGAATAAAAATAGCAATAAAGCTGAGGAGCTTCTACAGTTGCCTTTGAAAGGGTCAGAGGGTAAAAGTCATGCAGAGCATTAAAAAAAAAAATAGAACCATGTGGTCATGAAGCCTCTACACCATGAACAAATGGAGTGACTGGAAGGACATAGGGAGTACCCTTTAGACTTTAATCAAGTTAGGTGACCACAGCTACATTCTACAAAGACTCCTCAGGCACCAGAGTTTAGGATGACTGAAGAATACAAGACTTAAGAACAAAACCAAGAAAAACTGGTCTCTGTGAGATTAAGTAAAATGCTTCAAGAAGGGAATCAAGAGTGCCAAGTTGCTGAAGTGCCCCCACTTGACAACAAGGAGGCCACTCGTGACTTAGTTCTTTGCTCCAAAACCTACAGGGATCTGTAGGATCAACGGTCAAACTATCCAGCGTGGCATATAAGGCTCATCACAGTTTAGCCCCCATCAATCTTCTCAAATTCTTCTGTGGCCACCCTGCCAACCCTGATACAGTCTGTGTCCAAGATCAGCTGATACTTAATATCAGCAGTCATGGAATACTCACTATGTGCCACGCACCTACTAAAAACCTTCTGTGATTCAGCTCATTCAGTCTTCCCAGCCACCCCGTGAAGCACATGAAGACCTCAATTTCAGGTTAGGAAAATGAAAGTAAACATCTTTCAGCTATGAACGGAAGAGCCTGATTTTGAACACAGGAAATGCAGCTGCAAAGCCCCAGCACTGTTCAGTGTTAACCTAGTCAGTCAGTTCAGTCACTCAGTCATGTCTGACTCTTTGTGACCCCATGTAGCACGCCAGGCCTCCCTGTCCATCACCAACTCCCAGAGCTTGCTCAAACTCATGTCCATTGAATCAGTGATGGCATCCAACCATCTCATCTTCTGTCATCCTCATTTCCTCTCACCTTCCATCTTTCCCAACATCAGAGTTTTTTCCCAACGAGTCACCTCTTCACATCAAGTGGCCAAGGTATTGGAGCTTCAGCTTCAGCATCAGTCCTTCCAATGAACATTCAGGACTGATTTCCTTTAGGACTGACTGGTTGGATTTCTTTGCAGTTCAAGGGACTCTCAAGAGTCTTCTCAAACACCGCAGTTCAAAAGCATCAATTCTTTGGTGCTCAGCTTTCTATATAGTCCAAGTCTCTCTGTTAACCTAGTGTTTACAAAATGCAGTCACGTCACACTGCCTGACCTTCCCCATGGGCTCCACCTGCATTGTCCCACCTGCCTGCATCCTCCAGTCAACCCTCTCTTTCTGATAATCTGTAAGTTGTAGTCCTAGAATCACTACTTCCTGAACCTTTCCTGCACTCGTCAGTCTGATTCATCCTGTATAACCTGTATGTTGTACATTCACATTGGTACTTTACTGCCAATCACATTTCTGTTAATCATATTTCATTTCTATTCATTGCAGTGCATGTCTCTTTGTACCTTAAGGGCCGAGAATTAATAAATGTTACTGCATATAAATGGATATTCACTCTACCCCTAACATCAGTCAGCAAGGTTTTATTTTGTTTTTGTTTTTGTTTTGTTCTGTCCAAGATGCTTTTCGTTGCAAATAATTGATTACCTGACTAGCAGTAGTTAAACCGGTAAGGGTTTTTCTCATAGAGCAGAGGAAGGCAGCTCTTCTTCAAGATCAGCACCCCAGTGACGTGGAGACCCCCTCCTCCTTCCCATAAAATGGCTAATACAGCTCAACATTTTCACATTCAATGAAGGAAGAAGGGAAAAGGGAAGACTCCCACCCTCTCTGTTTTATGGGAAAAGTAGAATTTCCTGAGCACACTTCTGTTTCTCTCTCATTGGCCAAAATTCTTATCACATGGACAGCCCGTAGCTGTGAGGAAGCCACAAGAAAAGTGAACACAGTTGTCCCTGGGTATGGGGGGCAGGACAGAGGTGGATTGGTTCCAGGACCCCCATGGTTTCCAAAATCCTTGGATGTTCAAGTTCCTTGTATAAAAGGACATAATATCTACACATAACCTACACACATCTTCTGTGTACTTTAAATCATCTATAGGTTTACCATCTGAGCCACGAGGAAAGTCCCTAATACTTTAGGCTGAACCAACAATCACTCATAAATTCTATATAGGTTATGTATAATACCTACTACAATGTAAACGTAATGTAAATTGCCAGCCCATGGAAAATTTAAATTTTGCTTTTTGGAACTTTCTGAAATTTTTTTCTAGTATTTTCAACCTACGGTTGGCTGGACCCTCAGATGTAGAACTTGTGAATACGGAGGGTCCATGGGTTTATCTAGCCTTCCAAACCTCTGTGGCAGGTTCCAGCAAGAGAGATGAAATTTATGAGTGACTGTTGGTTCAGCCTACAGCTTTGCTCTAATCTACACAGCAAAGTTATGTTTGAATTATCTGTAGAAGTATTAGGGAGTTCCCTCATGGCTCAGATGGTAGAGAATCAGCCCACAGTGTGGGAGACCCAGGTCCTGTCCTTCGGTTGGGAAGATCCCCTGGAGAATGGCATGCAACCCACTCCAGTATTCTTGCCTGGAAAATTCCATGAACAGAGGAGCCTGGTGGGTTACAGGGTATGGGATCGCAAATAGTCACACAACTGAGTGACTAACACATACTTTAGAAGGGTTAGAAAACAGCATAACTGGTAAGATTGTAAAAGCCTGGGTACTAACACATCAAGGCATATTTTCTGAAGGATTAGGGGTAACGTTTTGTGCCCGTCACCTTTCTCTGCCTTGGGATGGGAATCGGGGCAGATGCTATGGTTTTTCTGCTCACTTTAACATAACCACAGTTCTGAGGTCTCTTTAAGTTATACAACATGATTTCATTTCTATAATTGGAACAAATCCAGCCAAAATCATTATATAAAATTTCAACCTTCAATCCTCATGCAAAGGTCAGCTCTCTCCTCGCTGAAGCCATCAGCACTCCGCACTAGGGCAGGTGGTCAAAGGCTGCCAGGCTTTGAGGGGAGCAGGTGGGGGTCTGCTCTCTCCCTGTCCCCCAAATAGTCAGCTGTGATTGACCCCACACAGGGCAAAGCCCTGAGACAAGAGAGGAAGAGGGTGGGCTGTTCCTCCTTAGCTGGGTGGTCCTGAGCCCCATGGCTCTGGCAGGGGAGTGAGTTCACCCTCTCTCTTCTTAACCCCCTGTTCCTGGGCATCTCTGTCTGATAAGGCTCTCCCATTTCTGCTTTCCGTCAGATCAACTGACCTTGAGGGAGCATGGAGAGGTTTGCTGGTCGCACAGGCTTTCTCTCCAGGCTTTCCCAGGGTGCCCAGCACCTGCCCTCTGCCCTGTGCAGCCTCCACTGCTGGGGAACATCCTAAAAACCCTTTAAAATGGTTGAGTTTCATGATATGTGAATTACATCTCACATAATAACAACATTGTAGTTGATGTGAAGCTATGGCATTCCCTGCACACTGTGTGTAGAACCCCGCTGGGCTCACACCTGTGAACGTGGCTCCCGTGATTTTCCTGGTGGGTCCAGTGGTTTATCTATTTAACCGTCTTCTTAAGATGCTCTGGGCCTTTTCCAGAGTGGTTGGAACTGACATCTTTGCCCTCAAACACATACGTGAACAAGATGAAATACAGGCTCCTTAGAACATGCGAGCTCTGCTTTGCACACTCATCCACGCCCCACTACCTCACCAATGTGCTCTCCCCGCCTCCCACCTCCCCTTCAGGGCTCTGCTCCAGCCCCATCAGATCAGCTCCCCTGCTCTCTCACGTGGCCTTTGCCCGTGTCCTTCCTCCTCCAACGCCCACTCTTCCTTCCGATTCGGGAAGCCTGATGCCTCACAGGGCGCCACAGCTGCCAGGGAGCCTCGTGCCCACCTGCCGGCTGACTTACCCCGTGCGTGTCTGCTCCCTAAGCTCATGGACCCCACGCTCTGCCATCAAGGCCTCACACAGAGTGATCCTTACACAGAGGACCTGGTCTTCAACCAGAGAGGCCGGTGGCCCAGGCACGGCTTATCCAGCAACCACGTTCAATAACCTATCAGCCAGACAAGTGACGAAACTTCCCCTCTCTTCGTGCCAGTGTAGACGCAGTAGCTTGACTTCTATTTTTGGTTCCATTCAACATGCTTCGGGAAATGATGTCATGTTTCGGAATTAACGTTCCTGCCTTTGCTCCTTCCAAAGAGGGCATTATGCAGCCCCTAGAGTAAAAGCATCAGGTAAGGCATGAGACTGTACACGCTTTACCTCATGCTTTTGAATCTGTTGTTAATGTGAGAGGTAGTTGTTGAGTTGCCAGAAATCCCGGATTGTTCATATATAACTGGGCCAAAGCCCCATTACCCAGGAAGAGCCTTAAGTGTAGTCGTGCTTCTGAACAGCAATGGGGTAATCAGAAAGAACTTCACATTAGAAAGGGAAAAAGTGACTCAGGCCCTCAGATTTTGTCAAGGTGACACATTTTGAGCTGTCTTAGCCATTTTAGGAATAATAAAACCACCCATGGCCTCTGAATTCCTCTTCTACTTATGTAATCTTTGATGAAACAGCCTCTCTTGGAACATTTTATAGAAAATACAGGGACAGGGCGAGCTAACTATGGCAGTAGGTACATTAAAATGAATGTACCCCATGCTAATAATTAGAGTGAACTGAGCTGAATGGAGTCTCGCCCTAGACACAACAGTAAGGAAACTTTTGACATAAACCTATAACTGCTGCTAAGTCTATAAAACGCTCCGTCATAAAAATTGATTGCACTGGACATAAAAAAGGAAATAGTATGAGCAACGATACCATAATACACTCTAATACACTTCTTCCTTTTTTCTGTGTCTTCCAGCGATTTATATTTTTTCTTTTCTTTTAGGAAATTAACAATTTCCCTTCTGTTTTGCCCTTTATTTTACATGTTGCTTTTCTTCACTCTCCACCCGTCTCCACCCTCTATCCCCTTGAAAGTGAAAGTGAAAGTCGTTCAGTCATGTCAGACTCTTTGCAACCCTATGGATTATACAGTCCATGGGATTCTCCAGGCAAGAATACTGGAGTGGGTTGCCATTCCCTTCTCCAGGAAATCTTCCCAACCCAGGGATTGAACCCAGGTCTCCCACATTGCAGGTGGATTCTTTACCAACTGAGCTGTCAGGGAAGCCCTCTGCCCCCTCGTGTGCAGATGAACTGATGGTCAGATTCTTGGCTCTCACACCTTTCCATGGGATGTCACCACTCCAAGCTCACTGCCTCATCTGTAGGACCCTTTCTTGGGGTTATGAGGAGCTGAAAGACTATCACTGACCTGGGAGGGTCACGTGTATTCATACAATAAAAATGCACAACAACCAGGATGCCCTAGGCACTGGCACTCTAATTAAGGTGCACAGTCCCTGGAGGGGTATGTCCCCCTCTGCCCGGGGGGTGTCAGCTCACGGAAACAACAATCAGGCGGGCACTGTGAGAAGTAGGCCTCACACCCTTCTTGTCACCTTTATCCTCCCCCGTGCCCTCCTCTCTGGCACTGGATGTCAGTGCTGGAAAAACCATGAAGCAGGCCAGTGTGTCTCAGGTCCCCTTCAACCTTTGATCTGAACTTCACCTCCTCTCCTGACACATTCTGTGCTTGTATCCACTGCGTCCCCAGCTCTGCTGAGCTCAGTAAACGTTACCCCTCCTAGGTGCAGGCTCTCTGCCAGGGGCTCAGAAATCAGACAGATAGTGATCTTAATAACAGCTCCACTGCCCATTAGGAACTCAATGGCCTGTGTACTCAGTCACTCAGTCTTGTCCGACTCTTTTGCAACCCCATGGACTGTAGCCCGCCAGGATCCTCTGTCCATGGACTTTTCCCAGCAAGAATACTGGAGTAGGTTGCCATTTCCTCCTCCAGGGCATTATCCTGACCCAGAGATCAAACCTCCATCTACTACATTGGCACTCAGACTCTTTACCACTGAACCTCGAGGGCAGCCAAGACTAGAATGATGCAGAAACATCATTTCAACATAAAAGGGACAATGGCGAAATAAAGGCAAGCTGCTGAGTGCCACAGCGTGGCTTTCCATTAAAGGCTTTCCTGGACGAGCACCGCAGTCAGGAAAGAGACTGCTCTTCTGGGTGACCCTCTGTCTGGACCGAGGTCTGGTCTTCCTTCCCTCGTTGTCTCTCCTCCTGAGCGTACCCAGGCTCAGCTCCCATCAGCTGTATCCATCACACCCCCGCCAGGCACACCTCTCCTGCGCTCCAGGACCCCCTCCAAGGTGGCCCTGGGACTCCATTCTGGTGCATTCCCCTGTGTTCCTGTGTGTTTAGAGATATCATTTATTTTTCCTTTCATCTCTTTAAGCTTCTTTGGAGAAGACCACACACACAGGGAGCTCCCAGCCAGCCCTCCCCCTACAGCCCGAAGCACTGCGCTCTGACCCCCCACTGCTTCTTCCCCCAGTGGCTCAGCAGACACTTCCTGGCTCTCAAGGGGGTCTGTTTTAATTTCTACCGCAGTGTGGGCCCTGGGATCAGAGGGCGGGGAGGTACGTCACTTACTGCCTCTGAAATCCTATCACCAAGGCCGTTGTTCACTTAAAGCAGTCATTGGGATATGAGAAATGGAAAATCATGCACAATAATAATAATCCGTGTGGCTAATGAAACACTTCCTAGGCACCAAACGCTTGTCATTTAATCGTCACTAAAATCCTATGCGGCATGTTTATTCCTATTTTACAGATGAAAAGGAGATTCAGAAAAGTTCTAACTGCCCCAGACCACATGCAGATCCTGCAAATTCATACCCTATGCATATCCCCATGTGGGGCTGTTATTGGTGCTAACAGAGATGTTTATCCTGGGGAAAACGTGACTCCAGTGTGCATGCTATACTGTTCAAATAGGAGAAAGGTTTTCATGTAAAAACTTTCTGTGACTCCAGAGACAGATGTGGGGTTCACTATAAGGAAAAATATCCCACCAATTAGAACAGTGCTTGTTTATATTTACTTATCACCAACCACATACTGACTCTTTCACATCCACTGTCATATTTAATTCCCAGAAGAATCTAACATTATCATCCACAATTACAAATCAGGACTTGGGACCCAGAGAGGGCAAGTAATTTGTCTGAAGTTTCCTTGCAAACACCAAGTGTCAAGACCGGAACCTGGGTCTCCATTCAATGTTCTCATTCTGTGCTGCACCCCAGAATTGAAGTAAAAGAGAAACATTTGCTTTGAGATTCTAAAAATCTCGCATAGTCAGCACACCTTAGGGAGTGCATGCGTGCTTGATTGCTAAGTTGCTTCAGCCGTGTCCGACTCTTTGTGACTCCATGGACTGTAGCCCACTAGGCTCCTCTGTCCATGGGATTCTCCAGCCAAGAATACTGGAGTGGGTTTCCATACCCTCCTCCAGGGGATCTTCCTGACCCAGGGATCGAACCCATGTCTCTTATGTCTCCTGAATTAGGCAGGTGGGTTCTTTACCACTAGCACCACCTGGGAAGCCCATGCCTTAGGGGTAGGTGCCCTAAACTCTCTCCTAAGAGCTAATCACAATCCTGTATTCTCAAGCACATGGCAGTTTTACAGTCTGGCCAGACATAGGCAGCACAAGAGCCCTCAGGCACTTGCTGGGAAACACTTTTAAATGAATATGATAAATATGTGAGCAGGTACTACAGAACAGAGACACAGACAATGCAGCCAAAAGGGTGAGACTGTACATTCACTACTTCTGTTTCACTCATAATAGCCAGTTGAGTTACTTGTTTAGAACTACGCTCCCCTACATATTTGAGCACCTCTGGGAGTTCTTGAAGGATAAGCCTGCTGCAGTCCATGGAGTCATATGAGTTGGACATGACTTAGGGACTAAACAACAACATATTTAGCTGTGAAGCAGTGTCTCAAACAGAATCCATAGACCATAATTTGATTAAACTAACATCCTCTGGTCAGAAGTATTTGAGAAATGAGTTTATTTATGAAAAACAAATGGGAATCTTCTTTATGTTGTCATATTTTATTTTTAACATTTCTTGCTTACGTTCATTAAAGTTTAAAAAAAAATTTCTTATTTTATCTCATTTCCAAATGTTTGGAAGTGATAATGTCAATGAATGATCACTTCAAAAGCATCGTGTTTTATGTCTGTGCAGTCAGTGCCACAATAACTTGAAAATATGAATCATAGAAACTGTGCCCACAAAATTATAGATCTGTGAATTTGTGGAAAACAACATTCTGGTTTTTTCCTGTGCTTTGTATAAAAAGGGATCATGCTACAGCCTTCCTCATATGGAAGGTTTACAAATAGTTTCATGCATTTGCTGTCTGGCGGACAATGATAGTAGTTGGCAGGCAACCACTTGGAGGGGACACAAAGGAAATGCTAGTTAGAAATAGGTCAAGAGAGAGTTTTTTAAGGAAAATTGGGAATGAATCCATAAAAAACAAAAATGACTGAATTTTATATGATTACTGTAACTGAATGGACACTTCCTCTGTTAAAATCCTACATTTTGCTCATTTTCCAAACCATTTCAAATTTTCTCTTGATAAGGATTTTATTGGATAAATTAGATAGTTATAAAATGGAAAAGAATCTATTTACTGTCAGCTTCTAAAAATGAATATTTCTGAAGAACCAAAGACAAAATTTTTAACAGAGAAAGCATAAAGTAATAGTCATATGAACAGTTGTGCTTTTTTTTTTCAGAATTCACACAAATCTAAATCCCCCCCCCAACAAAACCTATGATTGTTCACTATTTCTATAATCTTTATAAATATAACAGCTAAGTAATCTTGGCTGATTCGTTGATGTTTGATAGAAACCAACATAATAGTATAAAGCAATTATCCTTCAATTAAGAATAAATACTTTTAAAAAATAAAATAAATAACTCATCAATGAAAAAGCTATTAAAGGCAATTGAGTGTACTTCAGAAAACATATACTTAATGTTATTAGCAATTACAGTTTATATGTGCGTTTGTCTTTTAAGACTCTGGTCACTTTCTTGTTTTCTAAATATTTTCACACTGCCCCGAATCCTTTCCCCTCTGACTAATCCTGTTAATTAATTCCTGTTGCCACTGAGTTGATCTGTTATGAAGTATGACTTAGCCTCACCCCAGCATAACAACACAGTACTTCAAGTCCAAAGGCTTCGTAGACTCACCTTTCCCACCTCATCCCCACTCCTCCTTCCTGGGCATCCTCCCAGAGCCCTTCAGCCATGCTTATATCCTTATACCTTTTTTTGTACATTTCTCTGGACATTCTGTTTTAAAGACATTAAAGAGGAAAAAAAAAAAAAAAACCCACCAACAACTAGACATGACTTAACCAGTCAACTGAGTGGACTTAATCCATGGATAATCCGCTCTATGAATTTAAAGAATGGGCTAACCCTTTGAGCAGCCTTCACTAAACAGTTGTAAGTAAACTGGGTAACATTCACGGTATTTACACTAAAAATGCATTAGCACAATTTTCTGTTCCAGAATAGGAAACAAGGATTTCAAATCATCTCTTATTGTAACATGACCTAAGAATGCAAAGAATATGATGGCAAGGTACACAACTACTAAAATGCTGACATAAAGATGACCCTCCCAGTGTTTGCCTTTTTCAGTGACTGTGGGCAGTGGGCAGAGAAGCCTCCAGTTCTCTGCAAGGCACGCGTTCTACTTGCCAGCCCTCTGTCCTCTTCTTCTGGGGCTCAACTGAAGCGTTAAGCTAAGCCTTCCCTAGTTTAAAAAAAAAGGACAATATAAGTGTATGATGGGTCTGTAGTCCTACACAGATCCATCACATTTGCCTCCATCTTCTCCATGCAGGTGAAAGGAACAAATTAAATAGTATCTGAAATATCTTCCTTTGGGACTCTGCATTCAGCCACCACTTTCTTGCAACATGAGAAAGGTTAATTTCTTTATTTTTTTTTTCTTTCTGTGGGCAGTAGGGAGCAGGTCACCATTTAATTTTATGTCAAAATGTCAGATTGTTAGGCTGTGCCTTCAGATGCCAGTTGTCACAATCATAGGCAATCCCTTTTATACATTTTTCTGTTTTTAATATTTTCTATGATTCTTCAAGGGATGTTTTTCTATTCAGTCTTTGAAGGCTTTTTCTACAGCAGCTATTTAACTTGGCCTAGAATCCCAGGGACAGGGGAGCCTGGCAGGCTGCCGTCTACGGGGTCGCACAGAGTCGGACACAACTGAAGTGACTTAGCAGCACCAGCAGCAGCAGGAGGTGCTGCAGGTTTCAGATTGCATTTGGCTTTGCCTCTGTAAAGAATTAGCGTTTTGTTTCTATGTTGTTTTTCTGTGGCCATTGCTTGCAATCATAACAAACTAGAAATAAGAACCATTTATATTAAAGTATCATAAACAAATCATTTTGCCTACTGCTTAATTTAAAAAAATAATAATCTTGAGTCAGTTGGGCTAAGTCTTGAGTCAGTTGGGCTAAGTTACCATTTCTATATGAAATTCCCTCTCCCTCCACCCCTCCCCCAGGAGATTCAGTAAATGAGATAATTTAAAACTGCATTTCTTGCTGGGTAATACACTAACATTATTATTATTCTCAAGGAAAAGCTATCAGTTGATTTTTCAATGGAGTGGACCTTCCTGAGCAGTGTCTAAAGGCCAATGATTCCGACCCCTGTGTATTTTCAATAACACGTGTACTTCTACAGCTGAGACGGTTCCTTGTCTCCCATCGGTGATTCTGTGACTGCACCAAACCTGTCCTGGGTCCGCCTTCCCCGACACGGGTCCGCCTTCCCCGACACGAGCCCGCCTGGAGCAGGACAGCCCTCGGGGCTGCCCAGGGACCGCCCTGCAGTTTACGAAGCTCCCACACACACACATCTGTACCCCCAGGGCTCTGCTGCGAGGACCAGGGAAAATAGGACATCTAGGGTTTGCTTCAACATGAAAAGGCAAAGAAAAAGAGAGACAGGGAATAACTGTGGCAGAATTATGACAACTGCTGAAATCTGCCCATTGGGTATAGGATGCTCACTGTAATAAATAGTTCCCTCTGCTTCTCTGGACGCCTGAAATTCCTCAGGATAAAATTTTTACCACAAGGCACAGGGGTACCAAGGCTGAGCAGAGGATTTCTGCTAATTCCAGGGGAGAGGGATGAGAGCCAGCACCCTCCACATACACCAGCACCCTGCAGGGGGCCCACTCTCCACCCGCTCTGGGCCCCAGACCAGCCTGTGTAGACCATCCGTGGTGTCTCCAGGATCTCCCTGGGCCCTCTCTTTGCCTCTTGCACTTCCTGTCTGATGGCCGTGACACTCCATAAGCCCCTCCCCAAAGAGATCCCAGCGCAGATGGAAACAGAGTGGCTGACAGTGACGGAAAGGGATGCCCGCCACCAACAAACATGAAAAGGCAAAGAAAAAGAGAGACAGGGAATAACTGTGGCAGAATTATGACAACTGCTGAAATCTGCCCATTGGGTATAGGATGCTCACTGTAATAAATAGTTCCCTCTGCTTCTCTGGACGCCTGAAATTCCTCAGGATAAAATTTTTACCACAAGGCACAGGGGTACCAAGGCTGAGCAGAGGATTTCTGCTAATTCCAGGGGAGAGGGATGAGAGCCAGCACCCTCCACATACACCAGCACCCTGCAGGGGGCCCACTCTCCACCCGCTCTGGGCCCCAGACCAGCCTGTGTAGACCATCCGTGGTGTCTCCAGGATCTCCCTGGGCCCTCTCTTTGCCTCTTGCACTTCCTGTCTGATGGCCGTGACACTCCATAAGCCCCTCCCCAAAGAGATCCCAGCGCAGATGGAAACAGAGTGGCTGACAGTGACGGAAAGGGATGCCCGCCACCAACAAGAGGGACCAGACAGACCAGCCTGCAGCTTCTCTGCAGGCTAGGGCAGCAGCGGTGGCGATCGCGGCGCCCCCCGGGGCACCTGCACTGAGGACAGGTGCTCAGGTTGTGGGTGGGGCTTTGTGCGGGCTTCTGGAGGATGGAAGGGTGAGAGCTGCATCAGATACAAATTAAGTGTCTTACACTCACAGGCTCTAACACGTTTATGGGCATTGTTTTCCCTACAGCTGCATGACTAGAAAATGGGATTCAGACCAAGTATGTCTGGCTCCAAAGTCTATACTCTTTCCATTACACGATTTGTTTTCTCTTAAAACAAATGGGTGTCTGTGTTTGTGGAGGGTGTTTGTGGAGTTGGTCTTGTTTTGTTTGGATGTGGAGGTGTGTGTCTAAGGAAGAAAGAAGATGGTGAAGGGACAGGATGGGACCCACCGTCCCCTCTCTGGCCCCATGAGAGGGACTGGTTTGGAGCCTGTGAGGACAGAGGGTGAAGGACCAGTGCCATGAATCCCTGGGTGGGAATAAGTCCAGGCAGCACTGCCTCTCTCCCAGGAAACAAAATCAGCACGGGCTTGAGAAGAAGGCATTCCACTTCCTGACCTCTAGTCCACAGGTGGCAGTCACTTTGGTCCCAAGGGGTCTGCTGGGTTAAAGTCTTACAGAGGCACCACCTACAGAGGTCATGACAAGTGCCCCTGACCCGGAGGCTCAAGTGGAAAGAACATAAGCAAATTCATTCCTGAGACCATAGGGGATGTCACTGCTCCAAGGACACCCAGAAATAGCCGGGGAAGAAGTTAAGCCAACAAGAAGAGCGTCAGGGTTAAGGTCTTATCAACAGGTGAAGATCTGGAGTCATGGAGACGTGGGTGTAAATATGCATTGACCTTATTTTCACTCAGGAACTTCTGAAACCTAGGAGGGGCGGCATAATTGCTAAAGCACTTGCTCTTTCTCTGGACTCCACCTCCCCAGCTCGATCCCTGGCTGACTGCCATCAGGTCCACAGCTCCATCAGAAGTCAGGGCTGGCTGGTTTGCTTGGCCCTCCACTGCCCACTACTGCTCTTTCCCACTGGACTTAGTCTCCATACACTTGGACTCAGCTGGTCTGCCTCCTCGTCTGCTCTCTGGACCCTGCTCTCTTACCTGAATCTTTACTCCTCCTACTATGGCATAATAGGAAATAAATATTTGCTCTTTGCGGATGAGTCTTGCTTGGCACAAAACTCCTAAAACTCTCAGAATTCCTTTAGAAAACAGTGTCTTTAGTATGCTGATGAGGTAACTCAAGGCAGGCACCCTAGATAGTTTCAGATGGGGAGGGAGGACTCAACCCTGTGATTAGAGGGCTGGGGTTTTCTGACCCTTCTAATCTCCACGGAGCGGGAAGGACCAGAGTGAGTTCAACCAGTCAATGATGTAATCAGTCACGCCAATATGGACACTTTGCTGGGAACTCGGAAACAACCACTAAGCTACAGGAACTTCCAGGCTGGTGACCACATGGAGGTGCTGGGATGTGGGGGCCCACAGACAGGGCCTGGGAGCTCTACACATGCGCTGCCCCCACATCTTGACCCATGATCTTGACAAGAGCTCTTGTCTCTTCCATGAGCTGTTACAATAAACAGTAATTGTAAGTAAAGCACCCTCTGAGTTCTGGGTCAGTCTAGTGAATTATTGAACCCAAGGGAAGGGGTTCTGGGAACCCCTAAATTTGTAGTTGGGATGTCCCAGGGATCCCATTCCCAAGGGCACCTGAAGTGGAGGCAATCCCGCAGGACTGTCTGGGACGTGGGGTCTGTGCTAACTCTGGGAAGTTAAGTGTCAGAATCAACTTAACGTGCTGAACTCCCAGGAGGTCCTGGAGAATTAGGGAACCGATCATTATAGGAGAGATGACTCAACCCCCATCCTCACTGGGTTGCTGACATTCATCTTAGATGTCCTGGCCGTTCTGACACTGCCAGGTGGCCAGAACACTCTCCTAGCTTCACTGGAGAGACTGACACAGGAGCGGCACTAAGAGGTCAGTGGGGGGCCTCCTCCACGCAGCCCTCCTGGCAGAACCACCCTCATCGCTCACCGGGGTGGTGACCACAAACCGTAGTGGGCCTTCCTGCCTCTGCTCATGTCCTCCACACACCAGCTGGAGGGATCCTTTTACAAAGGAAGTCAGATCATGCCTCTCCCCGCAGTGGGTCCCCATCTCCTTCACGCTTCCTCTTTAACTGTGACTTCAGCTCCCTGGCTCTAAGTCCCTCCCCGCCAGCCCACCAGCCTCCTCCCTGTTCTTGGAACATTCCAGGCAACACCCACCTACAAGATCTACACAGTCTGGAACATTCTTCCCCGAAAGAGCTTGTGACTAATTCCCTCACCTCCTTCAAGTGTCTGCCCAAATGTCACCTCCAAGAGGTTCGTCTTGACTATCCTGTTTAAAACTGTGAGTGACACACGCTCCTACGAAGCCCCGTAGACTCCCACCTCCTTTTCATGCTCACTGGTCTTCTGTTCCATCATGTGAGGTACGACTTAGTGACTAAACAACCACAAAAATGAGGTACCCTGTCATTTAATTATGTATTAGGTTTATTGTGTACTTTCTGTCTTTCCCCTGTTAGAGTAGAAAATTCATCAGAGTCATTCCTACATCCATTTCATTCCCTTACATACTCTAAAAGCCTGGCCTAATAAATGCCCCACATATGTTAGCTAAAGGAATGACTTTGTGATGAGCAGGACCCTATAGGGTCTTCGCAAAACAGACCTCCCTCACTGTCTCAGCAGGTCCTCCACCTGCCTTTGTCTGTAGAAAAACTCTAGGCTCTTATGTTTTCCCTGAGTTCCAAAGAGTAAATTTAACCAAAGAAGTCAGAAAATGCAGGAAGAAAGGAAACAGTCAAGCAAGACAAAATAATAGTTTAGTCACTGAACAAAGCTGAAGATCTTTAGTTCCACCTCAAGGGCTGCAGAGGATAGTCTGAGCCTCGTTCTTTGAGTTGTTTGCAGCTGCTGAATGAAACTCCACCAGGCAGGAGAAGTTAACTGCATGCTGTCCAGAAGCACATAGACCCCAGATGAATTGAAACCAGGTTGATATGCTGACCCTGATTACCTTACCATCAACAAAATCAGAAGAAAGTTCCATGAGCTCACCACACAGCCCATGTCTCCCTCCTTCACCCTGTCCTTAGGAACCTGTCCCTGAAAGCTTTCAGGGACTTCAGACTTAAGCACCAGCTGCCTGGACTCCTCACTTGCAGTGAACATTGCCCTTTCCTTCACCTTGATCCCAGAGTCAGCACACTTGCTTTACTGCATGTGGGCGAGAGGATTCATTTGGTTCAGTAACAGTATGGAGGGTCCTAACTGAAAGGCTAGACCAGGGACCTGAACTCCCGGCCTACAGACCCTAGTCTGCTTGACCTATCTACCCACCTAACCATTACAATACCAAGGCTTCCTAAATCAACACCGAAATCAGATTGATTATATTCTTTGCAGACAAAGATGGAGAAGCTCTATACAGTCAACAAAAACAAGACCAGGAGCTGACTGTGGCTCAGATCATGAACTCCTTATTTCCAAATTCAGACTTAAATTGAAGAAAGTAGGGAAAACCTCTAGACCATTCAGGTATGACCTAAATCAAATCCCTTATGATTATACAGTGGAAGTGAGAAATAGATTTAAGGGCCTAGATGTGATAGATAGAGTGCCTGAGGAACTATGGAATGAGGTTCGTGACATTATACAGGAGACAGGGATCAAGACCATCCCCATGGAAAAGAAATGCAAAAAAGCAAAATGGCTGTCTGGAGAAGCCTTACAAATAGCACTGAAAAGAAGAGAGGCGAAAAGCAAAGGAGAAAAGAAAAGATATAAGCATCTGAATGCAGAGTTCCAAAGAATAGCAAGAAGAGATAAGAAAGCCTTCTTCAGCAATCAATGCAAAGAGATAGAGGAAAACAACAGAATGGGAAAGACTAGAGATCTCTTCAAGAGAATTGGAGATACCAAGGGAACATTTCATGCAAAGATGGGCTCGATAAAGGATAGAAATGGTATGGACCTAACAGAAGCAGAAGATATTAAGAAGAGGTGGCAAGAATACACAGAAGAACTGTACAGAAAAGATCTTCACGACCCAGATAATCATGAGGATGTGATCACTAATCTAGAGCCAGACATCTTGGAATGTGAAGTCAAGTGGGCCTTAGAAAGCATCACTAAGAACAAAGCTAGTGGAGGTGATGGAATTCCCGTTGAGCTGTTTCAAATCCTGGAAGATGATGCTGTGAAAGTGCTGCACTCAATATGCCAGCAAATTTGGAAAACTCAGCAGTGGCCACAGGACTGGAAAAGGTCAGTTTTCATTCCAATTCCAAAGAAAGGCAATGCCAAAGAATGCTCAAACTACCGCACAATTGCACTCATCTCACACGCTAGTAAAGTAATGCTCAAAATTCTCCAAGCCAGGCTTCAGCAATATGTGAACCGTGAACTCCCTGATGTTCAAGCTGGTTTTAGAACAGGCAGAGGAACCAGAGATCAAATTGCCAACATCCGCTGGATCATGGAAAAAGCAAGAGAGTTCCAGAAAAACATCTATTTCTGCTTTATTGACTATGCCAAAGCCTTTGACTGTGTGGATCACAATAAACTGTGGAAAATTCTGAAAGAGATGGGAATACCAGACCACCTAACCTGCCTCTTGAGAAATCTGTATGCAGGTCAGGAAGCAACAGTTAGAACTGGACATGGAACAACAGACTGGTTCCAAATAGGAAAAGGAGTACGTCAAGGCTGTATATTGTCTCCCTGCTTATTTAACTTATATGCAGAGTACATCATGAGAAACGCTGGACTGGAAGAAACACAAGCTGGAATCAAGATTGCCGGGAGAAATATCAATAACCTCAGATATGCTGATGACACCACCCTTATGGCAGAAAGTGAGGAGGAGCTAAAAAGCCTCTTGATGAAAGTGAAGGAGGAGAGCGAAAAAGTTGGCTTAAAGCTCAACATTCAGAAAACGAAGATCATGGCATCCGGTCCCATCACTTCATGGGAAATAGATGGGGAAACAGTGGAAACAGTGTCAGACTTTATTTTTTTGGGCTCCAAAATCACTGCAGATGGTGACTGCAGCCATGAAATTAAAAGACGCTTACTCCTTGGAAGAAAAGTTATGACCAACCTGGATAGTATATTCAAAAGCAGAGACATTACTTTGCCGACTAAGGTCCGCCTAGTCAAGGCTATGGTTTTTCCTGTGGTCATGTATGGATGTGAAAGTTGGACTGTGAAGAAAGCTGAGCGCCGAAGAATCGATGCTTTTGAACTGTGGTGTTGGAGAAGACTCTTGAGAGTCCCTTGGACTGCAAGGAGATCCAACCAGTCCATTCTGAAGGAGATCAACCCTGGGATTTCTTTGGAAGGAATGATGCTAAAGCTGAAACTCCAGTACTTTGGCCACCTCATGCGAAGAGTTGACTCATTGGAAAAGACTCTGATGCTGGGAGGGATTGGGGGCAGGAGGAGAAGGGGACGACCGAGGATGAGATGGCTGGATGGCATCACGGACTCGATGGACGTGAGTCTGAGTGAACTCCGGGAGTTGATGATGGACAGGGAGGCCTGGCGTGCTGCGATTCATGGGGTGGCAAAGAGTCAGACACGACTGAGCGACTGAACTGAACTGAAAGGCTGCATTGTGGCCCCCTGGGAAGGTGGACATTGGACACCAGATGGCCCCTGGAGGAGGAGAGGCCAGTGCAGCCATTCTGGGCTTGTGCCTGACCAGGGCTCTCCCTCTCTCCTTGAGCAGAGTTCAGAAGCTCCTCTGAGCTCTCTTCAACGAGTCTCATCCTCGGGCTCTGCTTTGAACGGCCTGGCCCAGTTTTAGCAAGAATCCACTGTCAGTGTAGACAGACCTCCTCCTGCTTGAGGTCTGAGTAGCCTCCATGTCTGACCAAAGTCCTCCCCACCCATCCTTGACACCTGAGCACCCTGGCCTGCTGTCAGCAAGTCAGTTCAGCCAGGGCCCCTGCCCTTGATGTCTCATTAATTTGCCATCCACTGAGTCTCTCTCTCTGCTCATTGGCTGTAAATACCCAGCTCTCTATGCTGTATTCTGAGTTAAGCCAGATCTCTTCCATAATTGCAATAGGTATCAAGTCTTAAATAAAGAAAGACTTTCTTACTGTTTTAATAAGTGTCAGGGTACTTTTTTAAAAAAACCCTGTGAGTTTGAACAAGTCACATAACTTCAGTTTTCTCATCTCATCTCATCAATCCACTAAGATAGGATCTTTTAGACATTGTCACCAGCCTGAATCAACCCCAAATGGACCAAGCGCTTTAGCACCCTGTACCTAGAACTGTTTCTTCAGCACGCTAGGGGACAGGTTCCCCAAATCTGGTCCACCTCTCCGTATCCTGGAATCTGCTCTTTGCACAGTAACACGCTGAGCACCGAAGAATTGATGCTTTTGAACTGTGGTGTCGGAGAAGACTTTTGAGAGTCCCTTGGACTGCAAGGAGATCCAACCAGTCCATTCTGAAGGAGATCAACCCTGGGATTTCTTTGAAAGGAATGATGCTAAAGCTGAAACTTCAGTACTTTGGCCACCTTATGAGAAGAGTTGACTCATTGGAAAACACTCTGATGCTGGAAGGGATTGAGGGCAAGAGGAGAAGGGGACGACCGAGGATGAGATGGCTGGATGGCATCACGGACTCAATGGACGTGAGTCTGAGTGAACTCCAGGAGATGGTGATGAACAGGGAGGCCTGTCGTACTGCGATTCATGGGGTTGCAAAGAGTCGGACACGACTGAGCGACTGAATTGAACTGAACTGAACTGACACTGATACTCCAGAGGTCCTCTGGACACAATGGAAGGGAACCAGTCCCAAAGCACCCTTTAATAAGGGAGACCAGGGACTTCCCTGATGGTCCAGTGGCTAAGACTCCACACTCAGGGGACCCAGGTTCCATCCCTGGTCAGGGAACCAGAGCCCACATGCAACTAAGAGTTCACATGCCCTAACTACAGAGTTCACATGCTGCAACTAAAGATCCCTCATGCTGCAACTAAGAGGCATTGCAGCTAAATAATTAAGTTTTTAAAAAGAGTGATACCAACTCAATTTTTAGGTTAATATTCAGATGGTATAGTCAATAATATGCCTGCTTTTATCTTAGCAGAACATTTCAAACTGCTTATCACATAGATAATCTTCTTTTCCTAAATACTCACATAAATCCAGCAGGCTGAGAAGGCTCTGTGTGTTAACACAGTGGGTACACACGCCCCCTGAGCAATCAGTTACAGTGCCCTAGATCAAGCCCACCCCCAGATCCTTTTTAGCTTTAAAAATTATTATCTTGCCCCCTGAACAAAAAGACCAGGCAATCAAGTTTTACACAGTAAGGGTCTTAATGAGACAAGTTTTAAATATCTTAATAAAAATGTGCTTATAAAATAATCTTAAGATGCTTTGATAATGAACATATACTCTGTGTATTTATAAATGCTGCTCTATGCAGTCACTGACATTTTAACTTTAAGGAAATTATAACTTCTGAGGAAATTCTAAAGAGCCCAAAGCCTACAGGATGTAAATCTCTGCAAAGATATTCTCAAAGTTAATTTATACTTTGTTCTAGCTAAAAATAGACTTGAGCACCTAGTGACTGCAAAGATGATCCAATCTGTTGGGTTTTTCTCACTGTCTCTTAGATGCTTCAAGTCAATCTTAATTGTTGAAAATATATGTTTAGTGTCAGCATCAAAGTGTCTGTGTCATCACTGCTATTTAAAATAGATTTATACATGAAATTATTTCTAACAAATCTACTAACTGATAAGCTGAGTGAAAATGAGTTAACATTTAATTGGAAAAAAAATCTACTTTCAAAACAAGAGGAAAGCACTATATGGAATCAGTTTGCTGCTGCTGCTGCTAAGTCACTTCAGTCGTGTCTGACTCTGTGCGACCCCATAGACGGCAGCCCACCAGGCTCCCCTGTCCCTGGGATTCTCCAGGCAAGAACAGTGGAGTGGGTTGCCATTTCCTTTTCCAATGCATAAAAGTGAAAAGTAAAAGTGAAGTTGCTCAGTCGTGTCTGACTCTTAGCAACCCCATGGACTGCAGCCTACCAGGCTCCTCCATCTATAGGATTTTCCAGGCAAGAGTACTGGAGTGGGGTGCCATTGCCTTCTCTGGTGGAAGCAGTTTAGAAGGTAAAAAAGAAAAAAGAAAAGAAAGAAAAAAATCCACAGAAAAAACTGTGATAGCATTTGTATGATGCTATATGAGGGTTCCTCTATGAAGCTTAAACAATTTAGTGTCAGATATAGCGAGAAAATTCATCTCAGTTGACTTCTTATAATATTAGAAATAATCAGAAGTTCCAGTTTGTCAAAACTCAAACCCATTAAGTAGTCTCTGTACCTATATAATTCTCACATTTGAATAACAATGAGTCACAAATTAATCTTGATTTGTTAAGAAGTAAGTTCAATTGAAAAGGTTACTCTTGAACTTCCTCTGTCTAATGAATAAAGGTTTTCAAAAGGTAAATGAGAAAAAACAAATATTGGGTTTTCCTAATGTTTCAAATTGGAAAGTTAAATTTAAAAATTCCTTTTATTCATTGATGTCACTGGATTACAAGATGTAAGGACTTACCTGGTCTCTATGGCCCTAACTTTTCGATTATTGAACACACTATTTGAATAAAGACATCAAAAATCAATGAAAGAGTCTTTTGTTATAAGAAAAAAGGAACACAGAGAAATTTAAGGGGTAATTCTACATATCACTGATACTATATGTTTTTGCATATACCCTCAAGCTTTTAAAATAAGTTCCTATAAAACAGCAACTAAATTTGCGAAAAGGAGCAAATGTTAACTTTTATCTTCATAGTTTATAAAGGAAAAGCAGAGAGTCCTCTGTCTTCTCTCAGCTTATCTGATACAATTCCAAGTACTTGACAGTTGTTATTTAATATTTTCCAAATAATCACAGGCCAGTGAAAGGCACCAATACATACACTTCATGAGGGAGAAAATAGGGCACATCGAGTCAACTGTCCACTGTAAGAGCCACTCCAGAACCCGGAACCATCTGGGAAATGGAAGGCGTGATCGTCAACCCGCGGTGCAAGTGTCTACCCGCACAGTCCCCATTAGAACCAAAGTGTCTGGGGTTGACTCACTTTTACCTCGAGAGAGCTTCCCTCTGTTTTTACCAACGAATGTTTCCTATGTGAAAACCCAGCAAGCTTTGAATCTCAGTGCAAAGTGCCATAATTTAAGACATTCACTCATTTACCTATTATCCTGGGTCTCCATTATCACTTGTCTTGAAATATCTGTCTGGGAAAACCATGAAAATGTTTTTCCTCCTTCCGAGTCGTTCCCATAAGCGTGGACTCCAGTCCAGCTTGCCTGGCCAGCAGAAGGGCTGTCTCCCCCTCAGCGTCCATTCATCATCGGATGTGGGAAAGCATCGCTGTATCTGGTCTTTGCACTCCTTACAGCAGGGCTCTCCCGTCTCAGTGTCGTCTCCCTGGGTTACGCCTGCTGATCAGCAGCCCATGGGCCTTCTTCAGGTAAAACTGACCAGCTAATGGGGTTTGGCTTTTCCCCAAAGCGAAGAGGAGCTATTTTCATCTGAGAACCTTCCTTCTTTCTTTCTGCAGGAGGTGGGGAAGACGTTGTGGACGTTCTTGGGCTCCGTGCTCCTTGCTCTCATCTCAGCAGACGTACGATCCTCCCTAGGGAGTGCCCTTCTTCTTGCTCTGGTGACACCTGCATCTTGGCATCACTTCTGGGATCCTGAAAGAAAAACCAAGGGAGGGTAAAAAAGGAGTAGGGGAAAGTCCTCCCAGTAAAGGCACAGATGAGGCAGCTCCTCGTGGCTGACAGCCACAGTGCTGAGCTCCAGGGACTTTCTAATTATAAGCTGCTGCTCATGTCAGAGCCCTGCCTAGGAGCATGGCACCTGGTCTCCACTCACCACCGGCAGACACACAGCCGTCGCTATAAATAAAAACACGTCCACGTAACTTAGTTCCATGTTCTCACTCCCTACGCATTTCTCCTCATCCCTCCAGCTCCCTGGCTTCTTCCAAGTGGAATATGTGCTTCGCACAGTGTACCTTTTCTCAGGAACAGAACCCCAAGATCCAAGCCTGTGACTTTATACATTATAACTCACATCTGAAAATGAAACATCTGTGTTTAATAAAAAAGAGTATCTTACTAGCAATATGCTTAAGAACCATGGGTGCCTGCAACAGTCTAACATGTTAAGAAATAAACTAGAAGGAAAAAATGACAATCTTAGAAAATCAGGCTAAGCCAGAGGGCTGCATGAGACTGAATTTTCTATACACTCCTGCAAGTACCATGGTTACAAATCCTTTATAATGTCCAAGGCATGACAAGTCTTAAGATGTGATGGCATTTCTTTCGGGGAGACAGCTGTGTGAAAGTAGGAACCTTTCACACATCTGTGAAAGACCAACCTAAGAAATACCAACTCTGCTGGTGGTGAGGGGATACCAGGCGCCATACACCTAGGCAGGGCTCCGATGCAACCAGTAGTTTATAATTAGAAAGTCCCTGGAGCTCAGAACCATGGAGCTTAGAAACACCAAGCTAAGTTGTGGTGTTTCAGACACTCGATTAGGAAGTGAGGGGAGGAAAACGAGAAAACCAGCTGCTAACTTTTCCTGTTTTTGCTACCCAGTAATGTTGCCTTGTGGAGAAGGCACTGGCACCCCACTCCAGTACTCTTGCCTGGAAAAGCCCATGGACGGAGGAGCCTGGTAGGCTGCAGTCCATGGGATCTCTAAGAGTCGGACACAACTGAGTGACTTCACTTTCACTTTTCACTTTCATACATTGGAGAAGGAAATGGCAACCCACTCCAGTATTCTTGCCTGGAGAATCCCAGGGACGGGGGAGCCTGGTGAGCTGCCATCTATGGGGTCACACAGAATCGGACATGACTGAAGCGACTTAGCAGCAGCAGCAGCAATGTTGCCTTGTAGACAAAAGTAATGTAGAGATCATAATCTAAGTTATATTTAGATCACTATAGATTCTTGGATTCATGAAAACCCAGGGAAGAAACTGAAGACTTGCTGCAAATTCTTCCCCAAACACTTCCCTAGTGACTTGATATCATAAAAATATCCCGGGTGCCATGAGTGAGTGAGATTAATGGAAAAAAACCCATTCAAAATCTTATTCCTCTTTTGTATGAAATCGTATATGAAATGGGCTTCCCTTGAGGCTCAGCTGGTAAAGAATCTGTCTGCAATGCAGGAGACCTGGGTTCAATCACTGGGTTGGGAAGACCCCCTGAACAAGGGAAAGGCTCCCCACTCCAGTATTCTGGCCTGGAGAATTCCACAGACTGTATAGTCCATGAGGTTGCAAAGAGTCAGACACGGCTGAGAGACTATCATTTTCATTTTCTGTCATCTGGGATGTTAACTAACCTTGTATCACCTAGCACGTTTGATAAACTTGCTAAACAGCAAAGAGCCTCATGGCAAATTATTATAACTTTCCTCCAAATGGACAATGGATCATCATTACAAAAAAAAAAAAATCTTTGGGTCATTTTTCCTAAATAACTCTGAGCTGTAATGAATGCACATCACACTTTTTTGGCCATCATTTTCAGCAGGATATAGAGACTTTCCCCAGCATATTATTATGTGGTCAGGATACCATCTTTCTCCTGACCCCTACTGAGCTGCTGTCTGAACGGTTTTGCCGAAGGGAGAAATGCAGTGAAGGTGTGCCCCCCTGCACCCACGCTGGGATCCAAGGACCACCACATCCTAACCACTCATGACTGCTCGCTAGCAATCTCATCTTCTGTTTAGTATCACTTCTGTTATGAACATCTGACCCACAATTGGGAATTCCAGAAACGATTTCCCTTTTTTGGACACTTAACCATTTGTACATGTGAGTGTCCCCAGCACTTGTCTTACTCCTCGATTATTCAAAACTCACCTGCCGTGGCTGAGCAACTATACTTGCCAGTGACCACGCAAGTGGGTAAGAGGAGGAAGGGAACTGCCCGGGACATCAGCTTCCCAAATGATACTCACAAATCATAGTCATTTCATGATGTTTCTCATATGTGAGCTACAGCGCACCATTCTGAGGATCTTTGGCCTACTGTGTATCACCTCTTTGATTATTTACTTAATGTTTTTCTTTCTTAAAATAGCTCTCTACATAAATAAATATATTATAAAAGGAAACTTTCCACCCACAATATAAATGGAAACCCAGTACCACTTTCCACAAATAGAGGGTAGCTCTAAAAATAAACAAAAGGAATCTTATTAAATTCTGGTTGAAAGCAAGTGCCCACGAAAAGCACTGAGGCTTTGACTTGTTCCTTCTTCACTATAGAGGGGGTTTTGTAGATTTATGGGACATTTCCTTGGAAGGAAAGTTATGACCAACCTAGATAGCATATTAAAAAGCAGAGACATTACTTTGCCAATAAAGGTCCGTCTAGTCAAGGCTACGGTTTTTCCAGTGGTCATGTATGGATGTGAGAGTTGGACTGTGAAGAAAGCTGAGCGCTGAAGAATTTATGCTTTTGAACTGTGGTGTTGGAGAAGACTCTTGAGAGTCCCTTGGACTGCAAGGAGATCCAACCAGTCTACTCTAAAGGAGATCAGTCCTGGGTGTTCTTTGGAAGGAATGATTCTAAAGCTGAAAATCTAGTACTTTGGCCACCTCATGTGAAGAGTTGACTCATTGGAAAAGACTGATGCTGGGAGGGATTGGGGGCAGGAGGAGAGGGGAAGAACAGAGGATGAGATGGCTGGATGGCATCACCGACTCGATGGACGTGAGTTTGAGTGAACTCCAGGAGTTGGTGATGGACAGGGAGGCCTGGCGTGCTGCAATTCATGGGGTCGCAAAGAGTCAGACACGACTGAGTGACTGAACTGAACTGAGCTGAACTGATGGGACATTTACTGCCTTCAATAATTTCATTCAGGAAAATGAATTACTGAAAATTAAGTATCCATTTCAAGACCTTAGAAAAAAGATTATGGGGATAAATCCAAAGAAAACAAGACTGAGAGTAGATAAGAGTAGAATTAACAAAATAGAAAACAAAGACACAATGGAAAAAATGAGTTATTTTAAAAGTCTAATAAAATTGGCCAATTTGCATCAAGACTGATCAAGATAAAAGAAGTGATATACATATATATATAGGGATGAAAATGGGATGCATCAGGAATTTAAAAGATAACATAATATTATTTTTTAAACTTCATTTATTTATTTATTTTTGGTCATGCCATGTGGCTTGCAAGATCTTACATCTCCTACCAGGAATTGGCTACGTTCTGTGCTTCCCAGGTAGCACTAGTGGTAAAGAACCTGCCTGTCAACGCAGGAGATATAAGAGACATGGGTTCGATCCCTGGGTCAGGAAGATCCCCTGGAGTAGGAAATGGCAACTCACTCCAATATTCTTGACGGGAAAATCCCATAGACAAGAGGAGCCTGTCCAGCTACAGTCCATGGGGTCTGATAGTCCATGGGGTCACAAAGAGCTGGACATGACTGAAGTGACTTAGCATGTCACCAGGAATTGAACTCAGACCCTCGGGAGTGAAAGTGCAGAGTCCTAACCACTGGACCATCAGGGAATCCCCTAAAAATAACTCTAAGGTAATGAATTTTCAAACTTTGAAAATAGACAAATTATTGAAAAAATATAAGTACCAGACAAATTCAAGAAACAAGTCAATCCAAAATAGTTTCATTCACTGATATTTAAAATCTCTCCAAAGGGAAAATATTAGGCTAGATGGTTTTACTGGAAAGATGTACCAAATATTCAATAAGCAAGGTAACTCTAAAACAACAAAGTCTACCAGAAAACATAAAAACAGACAATATGCCCAAATAATGTCATCTGTCTGATAATATTCCCAAATCCAGTTATCTAAACCAGACTGGCACAGTATGGAAAAGGAAAATTACTGGCCAATGTCATTCATGAACACAGATGCAAAAATTCTTAATACATATTAGCAAGCTGAATGCAGCATATATAGTATAATAATACAAGATAATAGTTTATGACCTAATTGATTGGGCTTATCAGAGGATCAAATTCCATATCCATTAAAGACCTTCTGTCAAATAGGAAAGAAAACAAAAAAACATTTAGTAAAGAGGAAAAAGATGGGAACTTCTTAATGAGCAAAGCTCACACTGGGCTATCTCCATGTCTAGTAAACATTTCACTGGACAGGGACGGGAGGTGGGGGAAATCATCACCTTTCACAGGTGGGATATTCAAAAAGTATTTCACACAAGTCAACAGAATTAATGATAGAGTTGATCCAGATTACTGATAGAAGTTCAACTGTATTTCTACATACCAGCAAAAGTTTTTTTAAGGTATTTTTAGAGATAACCATTTATAATACCAAGAAAAAAAAAAGTTACCTTGGAATAATTATTATAAAAAACTTGTATAAAAATTTTAGGTAGAAAATCTATAAACTTGAACAAAAGACACCCTTTAAAAATGGTGATATGTACATGATACAGGGCAAGAAGGCTCAATATCACTGAAATGCCCCCTCTCCTCCAATTGGTCTTTTAATTCAAAGACATTCCAATCAAAATCCCAACAACCTTTCAAAATAAAATTTGAAATTCTAAAAGTTCTATGGGAAACCAAAGGGATAAGAGTAAAGACAGTCTTTCAGAAGTATGAGGGGAAAGACTTGCTTTGCTAAATAGCAAACTGTAATGTAAAACTATAATACCTGAGTTGGTATGGTATTCAAACAGAAACAATCAAAGGGTATAAAGCTCAGAAACAGATCCTTGCATTATTGGACAGAAGTGTTGGCAGAGTACAGTGGGGAAAGCTGGACCATTCAAGAAATGTTACTGGGACAAGTGTTTACCCACCTGGAAAGAGAAATGTATTTGAACCTCACAGTGCACATAAGTATCAATTCCAGGTGATTAAGGGCATCAGTGAGATAATCAAACCGTAAAGTTTCTAGAAAGAAATATAACCCAATATCCTCATGACCTCAGGGTAGAAATGAACTCTTTAAACAGCAGATAGAAAGCACAAACCACAGAAGAAAAAGATGACTACATTCAAACCACATTAAAAAGGTGAACATCTCAAGCTACATACATCAGGAGAACATACTTGCCACACAGATAATCAACAGAGAACTCTTGAAAATAAGAAATAAACTACCTCAAAGGAAAGTGGGCAAAAGAGTCTAATTTATACATACTCTTTTGCATGCATGGTATTTCCATTTAATAATGGTAAAAATTAAATGTCTACTATATTGTGTCTCCAGCATGGGATAATGTTGAAAATACATTTATAACATGATAGAGTAGTATATCTTTGTTTGAAGTAGTATCTTTAATATCTTTCATTTATTATCATAATAGCTGTTCATTAAGAATGAGGTACAAATGGACTAATAGACTCAACATAACAAGGTTTTTAAAAAGAGGAAGGAAGGAAGAGGAAAAAAGGGGAGGGGAGGCAAGGAAAGAAGAGATTCGCAGAAAGGGTCACCCTTGCATTGCAACCTCATTTTTGCTGCCTTTGTGAGGAGCATCTGGAGAAGGCAATGGCACCCCACTCCAGTACTCTTGCCTGGAAAATCCTGTAGACAGAGGAGCCTGGTAGGCTGCAGTCCATGGGGTTGCTAAGAGTCAGACACGACTGAGTGACTTCACTTTCACTTTTCACTTTTATGCATTGGAAAAGGAAATGGCAACCCACTCCACTGTTCTTGCCTAGAGAATCCCAGGGACAGGGGAGCCTGGTGGGCTGCCATCTATGGGGTCGCACAGAGTCGGACACAACTGAAGCGACTTAGCAGCAGCAATGAGGAGCATCTATTCCTTCCCTAAACACCACTCACGCCCTCTCTTCTTATCAAGGTATGCACCCAGGGCCTTGTGAAACTGCCCTGAGAACTTACTCCCCAAGCATTCAAAGTATTCCTCAGGGTTCCCAAGACCCCCTCAGTACCAATAGATCCTTCTTCATTCATATGAAATTCTGCACATGGTATTTAAATAATACTATTTATTTAATAGTATTAAATAAGGGAGAAAAATTTGCTACCTCCAATTGCATCTCTTTGGCATGAGAATCAATTTGGGCTGATAAGCCACATGTATGGACCTGGAGGTTATCGTACTAAGTGAAGTAAGTCAGAAAGGAAAAGACAAATACTGTACGACATCACTTATATGTGGAATCTAAAAAGTCACACAAGGGAACTTATTTACGAAACAGACTGATAGACATAGAGAACAGGCCTGTGACTGTTAACAGAAAGGGCAGTCAGGGAGGGATGGACTGGGAGTTTGAGGGGTTAGTAGATGCAAACTAGGACTTCCCTCATAGCTCAGTCGGTAAAGAATCTATCTGCAATGCTGGAGACCTGGGTTCGATTTCTGGGTTGGGAAGATCCTCTGGAGAAGGAAATGGCAACCCACTCCAGTATTCTCACCTGGAGAACCCCATGGACAAAAGCGCATGGCAGGCATTCATGGGATCACAACAGTTGGACACGACTTCACAACTAAACACCACAGATGCAAACCATTTTATATAGGATGGATAAACTACAAGGTCCTATTGTGCAGCACAGGGAACTATATTCAATATCCTGTGATAAACCATCATAGAAAAGAAGTTGAAAATGAATATATATACATATTTATGCATGTATAATTGAATCACTTTATTATCTAAGGACTGATTTCCCTTAGGATTGACTAGTTGGATCTTGCCGTCCAAGGGCCTCTCAAGAGTCTTCTCCAACACCATGGTTCAAAAGCATCAATTCTTTGGTACTCAGCTTTCTCTGTGGTCCTTCTCTCACATCCATACATGACTACTGGAAAATTCAGGCTGATGCTTTGTAAGGCCCCAAAGACTCAGGAAGAAGCTTTGACCTTCTCACTAAATATCTAAAGGAACACAGAGCATCTATCCCAGGATGGACCATCACCAAACAGAACAGTGGTGTGAACTAGGCACACGGACAGGGAGGACCCTGCAGAGTCTGTCTGCTGCCGTTGTCGCGGCCTGGTCCAGCAAACAGCTGTTTACCAATGTCCGCTTTCCTATCTTCAGGTCAGCTGCCTTCCTCCCCTTTGAAGTCCCAAACCACTACTGCCATTACCCTGGCTTTAGCTGCAGATGGTACTTAAGTTGAGGGCTCTGGCCATCTCAGTGAATCATTCAGTCCCTGGGTCTCTCCAGGCATCTGTGTTTGTCACTCAGTTGCGTCTGACTCTTTGCGACCCCGTGGACTGCAACCTGCCAGGCTCCTCTGTCCCTGGGATTATCTAGCCAAGACTACTGGAATGGGCTGCCATTTCATTCTTCAGGGGATCCTCCCAACCCAGGGATTGAACCTGGGTCTCCTGCTTTGCAGGCAGATTCTTTACCATCTGAGCCAGACTCCTTAATAAAATTTTGTTTGATTTTCTCACCTTAATTCTCAGACAAAGCAGCAGAACTTAGAAGGTAGACGAAAATTTCTTCCGTGTAGTTTCCTCATTTTACAGGTTAAGACACCAAAGCTAAAAGAGGTTAGAGGCTGTGCCCACACCCTATGGCAAGCAGAAGGGGACAAGATGACAGATGTTCCCGGGACCTGTCAATGTCAGTTTACTGAGACGTTAGTTCTGCAGGTGGGGTGTGAGACAGCAAGTATGTCACACCTCCAAGAGCATCTGGGGACACCAGGAAGTAACCCGGCCCCAGCAGACCTCTCAGCCCCACGTAGGGGATTTCAACAATAAACCAGGCTACTTTCACAGAATAACACTGAAAAACATAGAGCACATCAACATTTACAAAGCCTTTGTTATATATTATTTTACTTATTCTCATGATTACTTTGTGCTAATCCAAGATCAAAATATATAGACAAAAGAAATATTAAAATGTCTTAATTCTCAGTATGTGATTCACACACACACTCACACCTTTATTCAGTTCAACAAATATCCATTTCTTGGTGTGCAGTGGCCAAACAGTCTATATATGCAGATAAATGAACACATCTCTCCCTATAATTGTGTGTGTGTGTGTGTGTGTGTGAGCCATTCAGTCATGTCCGACTCTTTGTGACCCCACAGACTGTAGCCCATCAGGCTTCTCTGTCTGAGGGATTCTCCAGGCAAGAATACTAGAGTGGACTGCCATTCCCTTCTCCAAATTAAGTGTATATTTATTGCTATTTCATCCTTATTGTTTTAAACTACAGAAATGTTTTGTTTCTTGCTGACTACCACTATATAGGATTTTATACTCTAATGTTTCTGTTATATATAAATCTCCATCTGATAGTGAATCCATTTTTGAGTGCTTCAGTATACCACACATTTACTGCTATAAACCCTTTACAATGACAATGGAAGATAAAAGCTACCACCTCTTCTTATGGCATCTAATATGATTGAACAGAAGTCTAATGCAATTTTAAACATTCAAACTATCCATACTAATAAATTTGACAGTTCCTCAATAAGAAAAATCAAATTAGTCATGATATGTGAAATCTAAGTGTTTTTTTTTTTACTGCTTTCATGATAACTTTGTCTTTATTTCATTAACATGGTCAAGAATATTAGAATATCCTAAATTTTGAATACAGTGGAAATGTTACTGATAGTAAAACTGTAATGTAGTGTGGTAAGATTACCTTGCAGAGGTACAGTGTTTTTAATTTGTTAGAGTGATTTTATAGATACTGTCTTGTTTCAGTTTCATAAGAGCCTAGCGATTTGGTAGCAAACTACTAATTCCATTTACAGTTAAGGAAATTGGTGTCCAGGAAAGTCAAGCACCAGGCTTTTACTCCATCTCTTTCCTTAGTCCTGCCATTGACTGCCTGACACAATATAGACGCTGAACTATTATGTCCTTCTCTGCCTGTACGTTTCCCCAAAGGAGAAGTCGGCTGCCCCTCTCATACCACTGAAGGTGGGGGCCACGGCCTGGGAATCACCTAATCTCTCGTGCCCTGCCTTCCTCACCGTGGCCCGGGACAGCTTGCCCCATCCATGCAGAGTCATCGCAAAGACCGGCCTGAACGACATCTACAAGTACCTAATGAACTGCAGGCCAGTCCCGCACATAAAGAGACGCCAGTCTTTGCTCATGGAATATTCTCTAACACATGAAGGACGTGACAAGCTCATGGTATCTGCCCACTGACCCTTGTCCTTCTCTCAAGCATCAGGGGCCAAACAGTTGGTGGCCTACAGTGGCGATTAAGGAACCGGCCTGGCAGTCAGCCCTGGCCAGCCGTGGAATCCATGCATTTGGCCTTATCGCCCGAAGCCACTGCCCACAGCTAATACCAACACAGTGTGTCCATCCAGCAAAAATGCCCTGCTTTGGCAGCCCAGGTTCTCCCATAGCAGGCGGGGTTGGCACCATATATGATCTCATTCAAGGAGCAGGAAGGAAACATGCCAGTTCCACTTACCAGGGTGAACGTTTCTTTGAGTTGCTCTACTTGAAACAGAAACAGGTCAGACACCCAGGGTTTAAATCATGACCACGTGACTGAGGGCCGTGTCTGAGGAAGTGGGGACTCAAGGGGGTCCCTCCCTGTTCACTGTTCTCAACAACCTTGAGCTCTACCTGTCTCAACCGTGCCAGTCTCCCTAGAAACAGTCTTTTCACCCTTTTATAGCAAAGACTCAAGCCAGAAGAGACTTCAGCAACCTCTTGCAAATAGAACACACATTCCTCTAAAGATGGGAATTAAAAACCAGCATTCCTTTTCATCATGCGCGATCAGACACATTCATACACAGCGAAGTCCTCTGTGATGTGCTGAAAAATTCACCCTTGAAAGTCCCTAGCATTACGGAAACAAGGAGCCAGTGCAGACAGACTTCTGACCCACAGGAGCCTTCCCTGGAATTACCCTCGGAATAACAGTATTGCTCTCCTTGCTGTCAGAGCAAGACATGAGTCAGCACAGACTTGAAAAAGGCATCTCTGCAAGACAGAGAAGTCAGATTAATTCACCTTGTAAATCAAGAGCCCAAAATGTAAGACAAAGGAAGAATCGCAGCCGTTATAAATAACAGAACTGCCTGGGCATGGTCTACTGGAGAGAAGGTCATGGTCACTACAGCCATTACATGACCCCAGATAAACATCCCTGCAATGAAAGATTTACATAATACGCTTTACAGAGCCCAGACGTGGAGTTTCAGGTAACAGATACTTATTATGTAGGGTGTTTGATGGTGTGTCCTGTGTGCCTGCTCGGTCATGTCCGACTCTTTGTGACCCCATGGACTGCAGGTTCCTCTGTCCATGGGGATTCTCCAGGTAAGAGTACTAGAGTGGGTTGCCATTTCCTTCTCCAGGGGATCTTCCCAACCCAGGGATTGAACCCGTGTCTTGAGTCTGCTGCGCTGCAGGTAGACCCTTTACCACGGGCACCACCTGGGAAGCCCTCGTGTGTGTATGTGTATGTGTGTGCAGTTAAAGAGTTCCAGTAGAATGTACTGCAGATAAAATATCATATATCAAATATAATAAGAAAAATGTATAAATTATCCCCTCAAGTGTCCCAAGTGTTCTCTTCTGTGTTATGCAAACCTTCCTCGTCTTTGCAAGGAGGTCCTCCAGAATATCTTGTTCACATTTGCCTCCCCTGGTCAGATGCAAGGCCGTGGATACAGAAGGTATTCAATAGAGGATGAATCATTTCATCACTCTGGCCATTTCCAGGTAACAAGAGAATCTATACTTTCACAGCATGCCTTGAATCGAGTGGATCGAGTGTCAGCATTTGGTCCATCAGAGGGCAGAGCTAATTGTTGGAGACAAGGATTTGCAGGGGCTACCACTGGAATAAGCTCCCTGGAGTCTCAGACTGACCTTTAAAAGCTCAGTTATCTTCCAAGTTTATACAAAATTAATATGCCATATGGGTGAATTGTATTAGTATGTGAATGATAGCTCAATAAAACTTTTACTTTTTTTTTAGATTTTTTTTAATGTGGACCGTTTTTAAGTCTTTATTGAATTCATTACAATATTGCTTCTGTTCTATGTTTTAGTTTTTCGGCCTCGAGGATCTTAGCTCCCAGGCCAGAGATGGGACCCACGCCACCTGCACGGGAAGGTGAAGTCTTAACCCACTGGACCACTAGGGAAGTCCCTCAGTAAAGCTTTTAAAAATCCTATATTGAAGATAGATTATATGATTGAAATAGATCTCATTTGATATTATCTAATATTATTATCTGACTTTTTGAAGGGAAAAGTAATATGCACTCATTCTCTGGAAAACCCAAGTTTCTCTAGAAGCCTGAGGGAGGGGACTTTGCCCACCTGACATCTGACAGTGGTGGGATGGGGGAGGGGGGACGCGGCCATTGAGCATTTAAGGAGGAGGAAAATGAGTCCATTTAAGGAGGAAAATGAGTCCATTTAAAGAGGAAAATGGTCATTGAGTCCATTTAAGGAGGAGGAAATTGAGCCTCTGCGAGATGAAGCATTAGAGCTAGCCTCACGTGCAGTCAGTTTTAAACCATGTTATCTGACTCCAAATAAATATATTTAAAATCTTGGGTATTTTTTTCAGTCATTAGCGGGGCCTCTGAGGAACATGAGGTGACTGGGACACGCTCTTCAGGATCAGAATTTTCTTAGGATAATCATGGGGTTTAAACATTTCATAGACAAAAGCTTTAGTCAATAAACCCAGGAGATGCTTGGCATATTATACAAAATTGACGAAGACTGGATGTAATTTATATTGTAAGTTTAAAAACCTAACAAGTTAGTATCTTTATGTCCAATGAAATGAAATGAAATATTAGTTACTCAGTTGTGTCCAACTCTTTTCAGTCCCATGGACTGTATGTAGCCCACCAGGCTCCTGTGTCCACGGGATTCTCCAGGCAAGAATACTGCAGGGGGTTACCATTTCCTTCTCCAATGAAGTAACCATTATTTATCAAGTAAGGTTCTGCTTATATAAGGGTGCCAGATTTAGCAAGTAAAAATACGCCTAGTTAAATTTGAATTTCAAACAAATAATTTTTTTAGCTTATGTTTATCTTACACAATAGTGTCTGTAATTCATCTGGTGACCCTATTAGGACTTTTTTAATGGTTAAATGCATCATTGCATTAAAAACAAGGAGAAAGACTGAACCTCTATTTATATGGTAAAACAGTGCACAAATTCCAGATGCAGCAAAAATCCAAACTTCTCTCTAGGACTTAGTACTTTAATGAAATAAGAAGGTCTATGAAGTTTAAATGATCACCCATAAAAATATTCAAGCAGCTTTGACTTTTTTTTTAATGTCATTTCAGAACACGTGAAAAGGCCATATAAACAGCAGAGCCCATATTTTCTGGACTAGATGACAGACTGGTGGTCTCAGCCAGAGCAGAATACTGAAAACAGACATTTGTCTGGATGGAACATTGCTGTAAGTGAACCACCCATGTCTCCGACAAGACAGAGAAGCCCGGTGGCATCCTGGGCTTCACATGGCCATGACCTCTGGGTGCCCTGATGCAGGGCGCCATGGTGCAGGGGTCAGTATTCGGTGAGGGGGGCTGATCTCAGCGCTCACTGACATCCAGCGAGAAAAGTGAAACTGGAGACTGTCCCATCAACCCCCTCTTTCTACAAATCAGGAATGGTCGGGCCTCTACTCTGTCTTAATTTTACATTTAACAACCTGCAAAATGGGCTGCCTGCTTCATAAGGCTGCTGTGAGAATGGAGAGGCACAAGCATGAAATCGTGGTACTTGATGGAATAATTGTTATAAACTGAGTATGTCAGGCCTTGAAGGAGATGTAAAGACGGTCCGCACCATACATCTCACCTCAGAGCTGAGGTTAAATGACTCTCCAGTTAGCACAGAGAGAAGGCAGGCCTGGTTCCCAGGCCGTGGCCCTTCCCACTTCCTCGTGTCTCCTGAGGTTCGGGCACAACAGCCCATTCTGACTGCAGTCTGACACAAGGCGCTCAGTGTGGGGTTTCAGGGAGGCAAAGGTGGTGAGGCGAAAGGAGAAAGGCGCATAAAATAGAAACTAAAGCAGTCCCAGCATTGGCAGTAGGAAAAACAGGTTACCACCCTGGTTGTCCACCATCAGAACCATCATAGGAACTGTTCCCATTTCCAGTTTGGCGCCCTTTACATCATTCACTTAGCAGTCCTCAGTTGGACTCATGGCAGGACGGTCGATGTCCTCAATTCTGCCGTCACTCAGGACTTAAAGGGACCTAGGGAAAGGGACGGGACCTTCCTCCTCCAGCAGAACACACCTGTGCCGACATGGAAATGTCTGCGTCACTTTTACAAGAGATCCTTCCCTCTGTCTCTCTCAGTCGTGTCCAGCTCCCCACAACTCCGTGGACTGTAGCCCGCCAGGCTCCTCTATCCGTGGGATTCTCCCGGCACGAATCCTGGAATGGGTTGCCTTGCCCTCCTCCAGGGGATCTTCCCAACCCAGGGGTCAAACCCATGTTACCTGCATTAGCAGGGGGATTCTTTTACCACTGAGCCACCTGGGAAGCCCTAAGGGATCCTTATCAAGTACTGAGTATGTTTTATGTACTCAGAGCTGATTAAGAAGCACTTGGTCAAATGATCATTTCAAAATCCATTCCTTCAGGGACACGGTAGAGAACCCTCTTTAGCCCGCTTCCCCATGGATGGGTGGACAGGTAGCTGGAAAATGACAAAACATCCCCTGAGTAGCTACATCTGTGCCAAGGATGGTGCTGGGTGCCTTCAAGATGAGCCAGATGGTGCTGGCTCATCTAGAAAACTGTGCAAACAACTGCCATCATCTCTAGCATAGGAAGGAACTGAGGCTTGCAGAAGCTGAGGGGGTTTTCGGGGGTCTGCAGAGCTGAGATCTGAATCCAAGTCTTCTGAGAGCAAACCCAGTGTAGAGCAACACGAGATGTGCTGATGTAAGCCAACCTTGTCTTAAAGTAATGCTGTCATGAGGCTTCCCTTCCTATCATGTGAAGAACAGAAAACACCATTTTAATCATGGAAAAGATCTCGAAAACCAAACAAGGAGCCAGGAAGATATGAGAGTATGGTTGGTTCAAAAGAGAAACTGAAGGAGCCTTGATCTCGACAGAAAAGGAGCGGTTTGGCCAGGCAGAAAGCCAGAAAGGTAAAGAAAGGATGAAGGGACGGCCACAGGAGGAAGGAGGACAAGGAACCGGGTGTCATCTGTCCGTGATGTGAAAGAAGACTTCGCGGCAAGATTAGGGAAAGACAGCCGGTTCGTCCTGAGTAAAGCCAGTGGGATGTGATGCCCATGCACTAACCTAGCACATGCCTGGTTATCGATGTATGCAGCTTTAAGAAACAACACAGGAGACCTGCCTTCCAAGTGACAAATAAAATGAGGCTGAGGATCTAGCGCTCCCATCTGCACTGGAGAAGTCAGAGCTCCCTGGGTTGTGACTCCAGGGAGCACATGGGGCTGACCTGCATTCCGCCTTTCATCCAAACGGGCTCTCCTCCCCCAGGGAAGACAAAGTCACACAAAATTAAAGCCCAAACACTGGCACGTCAGAAACAAACCTAGCCCTCTTCACCGAGGTATCAACCTTGTTTTAAGAAACAGAAAAGGAGCGAGAGATCTTTCGTTGTTGTTAAAACTGGGATACTCTTTCTAAGAATTTAAGGATCGCTGATTAAAATATAATTTAATAACTATGGAAAACGTTCAAACACCCACTCAAAGCAGGGTGTTCCAATATTGCTATGGAAGATAACTGGGTGATACGTGTGGACTCATTTCAGGGCGTGCAGTTTAAAGGACAATTGCTCTACATCAGGCTGGAAGGCACTTGGGGGATCCCGCTTTACAATTCAACAGGACACTCCCAGGGCCCACACTCCACGTTACAGCAAAGGATCCATTGTGAGCAGACCCACAAGCCGGGCTGGAAATGAAAATGACAAAGCCGGGCTGTCTGAGCATCTTGGCGGGGGCGGGTCGCCTCGCCCACCGCCGCAGGCCGCGGCCCAGACTGCGGGGAGTGGAGAAACGGCCCCTTCCTCACCCACTTCCTCACCGCGGCCAGGGGCGCCCGAGAAGCGCCCCAGTCCTCTCCACAGGCGGCTCCCCCATCGGCCGCAGGGCCCGGGCGCCTCCCCCACCCCGCGGGGCCCGCACTCCCGGGGCCCCCTGCGGGCCCCCAGCCGGGGCCTCACACGCTCACCGGGGCTGCCAGGGCCGCGTCCGCCCTTTGTCGTCCTTGTGTCCCGTCAGCGGGTCCGGCGCGACTGGCCCCGCAGCCGCGCTGGTCCAGGCCCCCGAGCCGGTGCCGCAGTCAGCAGCCCGCCCTCCCCTCCCGCACGCATGCTTTTTTTTTTTTAAAGAGATAGAACCATCCCCAACCTCGGTGTGGATAATGCTGCACCAGGCGGCCTGCTGGCTTGGGCTGGTGACACAGACGACAGAGAGCCCGCTGTCCCTCTCTTCTGACTGCAGAGCTTCATTCGGAGGGAGGCACGGCTGCAGGAGGTCATCTCCGCTGGACCCAGGGAGACCTAGGGCCGCGTTGCCTTAGACAAATCTTTAGTGGGTGGCATATTCCCACGGAAAAGAGAGAGTCCCTGTCCATGTCCAGTCTGGAAATCCTGTAATTTACTAGAATCACTTAGAAAAATACCAGCTGCATACTTGCTGCTGAAACTCAATAAATACACCATGTGTGCCTTGCAGGTTCTAGGTCACAAAGTGGTTCCTGTATTTTATTTGGATTTGAGTAGGAGGTCCCAAAGGTTAAAAAAAAAAAAAAGCATTCACCCATAATACTTTGTAAATTGTGAAATGCTCTCCAGCTGTCAGAGGCGCTATGTTTTCATTGTTACTGTCAGTTGAGTATTAAAAATACTGTAACAATAGATCAGATAGGATCTATCTCCTTTTTTCCTACAAGAGGGGCATGTGAAATCCCAGGAAAGACAGCCCTCCCCTCCGTGCCTTGGGTGGGTGCGCTATGCCCCTCCGTCCAGGTTCATCCAGGTTCCACGTGGACCAGCCCACGTCCCCAGTGGGATCTGCATTGGAGGATTATCTGGGCGCAGATGGAGCGTCCAAGCTCCGGGCTGCTTTACCCCAAAGGAAAATTGCTAACTCAGCTCAGCAAAGTCTAGAACTCTCCCCGGGGGAGACTGAGCAGGCCCCCAGTGCCAGAATCAGCCCAGAGCAAAGCCACCTGCCTCTCTGCAAAGCAGCCGTGTGCAAGCTGCCCTCAGGACACCAAACTGCCCGCAGGAGTCCTTGGCAATCTTCGCCTCACAGAGTCGGATGTGTGCATAGTGTCCTAGGACTTGGTAGGAAGTGTTTCGTCCTAGCATAATCACCAGGTAAGGACAGAGGACAGGCTCCTACGGGGGGAAACTTGTCTGGGGAACCCTTTTCCCCTGATTCTCACTGTGCTGCCATGTGGGCCACCAGTCACCTCTGGAGGTAAGCCTGACCCCCCAGTTCTTTGTTTTATTAATTGGAGGATAATTGCTTTACAATATTGTGTTGGTTTCAGCCCTAGGCATATAAATGTCCCCTCCCTCTGAAAAGTCCCTCCCACCTCCCACCAGATTCCATCCCTCTAGGCTGTCACAGAACTCCCTGGGTTATACAGCGAATTTCCACAGGCTCTCATTTTGTACATGTATGTTTAGTGTGCATGCTTCCAGGCTACTCTCTCCATTCATCCCCCCGTCTCCTTCCCCTACTGTGTCCACACAGCTGTTCTCTACGTCTGCGTCTCCACTGCTGCCCTGCAAATGGGCTCATCACTACCATCTTTCTAGATTCCATATGCATGTGTTAATGTACGATATTCACTCTGTATAACAGGCTCTAGGTTCATTCACCTCATTAGAACTAACTCAAATGCCTTCCTTTTATTGGCTGAGTAATGTTCCCTCAGTACCAACAGCATCATTTCCATGGTCACAAGATGAATGAAGCCACATGGACCGTAGGTAGGTGCTGGGAAAATCTTCAATTGCTTGTTCACCTAGGGTGATCATCTGCCTATAACTTTGAACTGTTACATAAGCTCTAAGTGTTTGTAACTCCCCACTCCGCCACCTGCCAAAGAAAAGGGGTCCCTAAGAAGATGGATTTCTTTTGCATCAGGTAGGAGGGTGGGGACCCAAGTAGCCGAAGCTCAGAGGTGAGCCCAGTCGTACTGACCTAGCTAGAAAGTCCCCAGGAGCCAGGATCCAAGGAGAGGGAGAGCTGAGTGGATGAGGGGAGCCGAGAGAGAGCTGGAGGAGGCCAGGCACCGAGAGTGGGGCCGAGCGTTTCTACGAGGATGGAGGCTTTGGAGAGAGACTTAGAGAGTGAATTTCCAGGAAGCTGTGCTGTGTACAGCTCCTGCAGCGTCATCTGTCCTGCCTCCCCGAAGCAGGAGCAAACCTTTAGTGAGACTGTCCCATCTCTCCTTACCCTCTGCAGTGGGTTTGGGATCCTTCAGAACCTGCCACAGTACTGAGTCAGCGCTGGGAGAAAGAAGGCATTGGGATGTCAAAGATGTTTCTGCAGGGGATGTGGAATCTGTCCCCAGGGGCTGGAGACCCCCAGGCAAGGGCTGCCCTGTGCTGCACCTCCTCCCGGGGACCCCTGCCCCCAAGAGAGTCCCTCCTGCCCTCTGACCTCTGTCTCTCCTTCTGTGTTGGTGTGGCCACCCCCAGGAACAGGCTTTCTCCACCCCGGGCCTGGTGGTGGTGGTTTAGTTGCGGCTGCTGCTGCTAAGTCACTTCAGTTGTGTCCAGCTCTGGGCAACCCCAGAGACGGCAGCCCACCAGGCTCCCCCATCCCTGGGATTCTCCAGGCAAGAACACTGGAGTGGGTGGCCATTTCCTTCTCCAATGCATGAAAGTGAAAAGTGAAAGTGAAGTTGCTCAGTCATGTCCAACTCTTCACGACCCCATGGACTGCAGCCCGCCAGGCTCCTCTGTCCATGGGATTTTCCAGGCAAGAGTACTGGGGTGGGGTGCCACTGCCTTCTCCGTTAGTTGCTGAGTCGTGTCCAATTTGTGACCCCTTGGACTGTAGCCCACCAGGCTCCACTGTCCATGGGATTCTCCAGGCGAGAACACTGGAGTGGGTTGCCATTTCCTCCTCCAGGGCATCTTCCCTACCCAGGGACTGAACCCAGGCCTCCCACATTGTGGGAAGATTCTTTACCCACTAAGCCACCAGGGAAGCCCCAACTCTTTCTTTGTGTGTGTGCGTGTGCGCGCACGTGCGTGTGTGTGCTGTGTGTGTTTAATCTCTCGGTTGTGTCCAATTTCTTCGCTGTCTCTCAAATAGATTCTTTATTCATCAAAACTGGCTCTTCAGAGCAGATGTAGACAGGAATCGGGGTCCTGGGCTCTGCCTGCCGTCTGTGTCTGCACAAGTGCAATCAGTTACACCAAGTCCCAGATTCTATGCCGTCACTAATCCAGTGATAGTTTTGCAATCAAATGACAAGACCTAGTTTTTTTTCCTTAAATGACAGTTATTGCCTTATGCTAATTACCCAGTCAATGTGGGTTTATTTTAGAAAATATGACAAATATAACCCATTATCCTACCATCTAACATAACTGCTCTTCATCATTTGATATATTTCATATATGTTGTCGTTTAGTCACTAAATCGTGTCTGACTCTTTGTGACCCCATGGACTGTAGCCCACCAGGCTCCTCTGTCCTTGGAATTCTCCAGGCAAGAATACTGGAGTGGGTTGCCATTTCTTCCTCCAGGGAACGCCCTGACCCAGAGATCAAACTCGCATCTCCTGCATCTCTTGCCTTGGCAGGAGGATTCTTTACCACTGAGTCACCTGGGAAGCCATATTTCATANCTGTAGCCCACCAGGCTCCTCTGTCCTTGGAATTCTCCAGGCAAGAATACTGGAGTGGGTTGCCATTTCTTCCTCCAGGGAACGCCCTGACCCAGAGATCAAACTCGCATCTCCTGCATCTCTTGCCTTGGCAGGAGGATTCTTTACCACTGAGTCACCTGGGAAGCCATATTTCATATATATATACACACACACACATATAAATTTTGTATCTGGTTTTCCCACTTAAATTATGCTAATAATTCCCTCATATTCTTTGAGAACATATTTGTAATGCCTGCATCATAGCACTTTTTACAGTGATAATATAACTTAATCAGTTGATTCCTTATTGTTGGATTTCAGGTTGCCATACACAGTTTTCAGAAAAGTTAAACCATTCCCCCACCTGCTCACACTGCATAAAAGGGCCCAGTGGAATCCTGGTTATGCAGAATCCACCCGAAGAAGTTTCAACACCTCCATGAGCTCCCACTGTCATGACATTTACAGACGATTCCATGTGGTTTTACGCCCATTCTGCAGGTTCCTATACCCACGTGGGTCAAGTGCAAGACCTCCAACCCCACTGTCCAGATGCACCAGCTATAAACTTTATGTGTTCAGTTAAAACGTTAAATTCCTGGTACGTTCATCATGTTTGGACGTTGTTGTCAGAGGATTTAGACTGTGTCATAAAAATGTTAAGAAATCGAAGGCTTCCAGATAATTAGTGAGCATGGGTCTCCTGCATTCAGGTCCATGACTGACTGTTGGTGCACACAGGTCAGAGTTCAACAGGTCTCCACCTCGCCTCCAGCTGACCCCTGGAAATGGCATACGAAAGTGTTCTCTGGAGCCCCCCTTGCCCAGAACCAGAAGGCTTAGCCAGAGAGGAAGCTGTGGCCACTTGTCTGGGGCTTTTAAGGAGCTGGCACCAACCCCTGGCTTCTTCTCCTGAAAGACTCCCTGACAAGGCTTTCACCATGGTCCGCTTTTCTCTCCAGCCACATCTTGGGGCCCAGCCCCTCTGCCCACATGGCCTGCATGGCCGAACTCAAAGTTCTTTAAGTGTCAGATGTGTATCGACTCAGAAACAGTCTCTCAGCCTGAGAGCTGTCCACTCCATCTCGGCACCTGCTCATACGTTTGGAGTCTTAGCTTGCATGTCCTTGTCCCAGACTCTGCTAGGTCATCTGTGTACACGGCCAGGCTCTCTCATCTCAACAGCTGCTTTTGGCAGCTTAGCAAGCAGGCCTGGCTTCCCAGGGGGTGCTAGTGGTAAAGAATCTGCCTGCAATGCAGTCGACACAAGAGACAAAGTTTCGATCCCTTGGAGAAGGAAATGGCAAACCCACTCCAATATTCTTGCCTGAAGAATCCCATAGACAGAGGAGCCTGGTGGGCTACAGTCCATGGGGTTGCAAAGAGTCAGACACAGCTGAGCAACTGAGCACGCAGATGGCTTCAACCTCGTAACTGAGCCAGGGTCTAATAAAGTCACCTATGCTTCTNTATTCTTGCCTGAAGAATCCCATAGACAGAGGAGCCTGGTGGGCTACAGTCCATGGGGTTGCAAAGAGTCAGACACAGCTGAGCAACTGAGCACGCAGATGGCTTCAACCTCGTAACTGAGCCAGGGTCTAATAAAGTCACCTATGCTTCTGACCTTCTGTTTCTTCATCTGTGAAATGGGAATACTACCTTCAAGTGTGGGAGTAGGCAGTCCTCGGCATATAGTTAATCATCTCTAGCTCTTCAAATCGTAGAGGTTATTAATTTTGTATATTTCCTGCTTTAAGACACTTTCCCAGTTTGAGAAGTATTACTTAAGATGTGGGAGTAAGACACTTGCCCTTAAAAACTACTATGTCAGCTCAGGTCAACTTCAGAAAATCCCCGGTTACATTTCTGAGAGCAGCAGAATGTTGCCCTAACAAGCCCTGAAAAGGACACGCAGCCCCTGAACCATGAGCATGTGGGGAACTTTGGACACAGCCAACAGATCCACGACCCCGTGATCACATGGGCCCCAGGGAAGCAGCGCCACCCACCTGGGGGGGGGCGGTCCTTCCAGGTCCCCACAACCTCGGGCCATGGTGGGCATCTGGGTGTGTGGCTGGACATCTGTCCATAGCTGGACAGCAGGGACTGAGGCAGAGCACACTTCTTTCTCAGGCAGCCGATTTTTAATGAAGGCTTATTATCCCATTTCATCAGATGTATTTATAATGGCTTTTATCAGCTTCTCTACTGTGGACATGTTTAAAGCATCTTATGTCTATATGTGCCTGCATGCTCAGTGGTGTCTCACTCTTTGCGACCCCATGGACTGTAGCCCACCAGGCTCCTCTGTTCATTGGTTTCTCCAGGCAAGAATACTAGAGTGGGTTGCCATTGCCTCCTCCAGGGGATCTTCCCGACCCAGGGATTGAACCCAAGTCTCCTGTACCTCCTGCACTGGCAGGCAGTTTCTTTACCACTTAGCTACCTATTGTGCTTAATCACTCAGTTGTGTCCAACTCTTGTGACCCCATAGACTGTAGCCTGCCAAGCTCCTCTGTCCACGGGATTCTCCAGGCAACCAGTTGTCAAATTGGCCTCCAGAAAGGCTTTACCAGCTGACAGTCCCACCAGCAGAGGGTGAGAAGAACCACATTTATTTCTGGATGCACTGGAATCCAGGTGTTCTGCAGGACTTATGAGATATGCGGACGTCGTGAAGGACTTAGTGAGGGTGCTGCATCCGATCCCCTCCCCCACCAGGGAGGGGCCCCACACAGTGACGTGGGGCGATGGAGCGAGATGAGTAAGAACACGCCAGCTGTGTTCAAGCCCCCACTGCCCACCTCCCACATGGGGCTTGGCAACATGACCTGTCTTCAGGCGTCAGTGTCCTTGAAGGTAATACGGGCGACAACAGAGCCTGCGTACATGAGGAGTCGTGCACATCACCAGGCCCAGCTCCCCACAAACGTCAGCCAGGCATCATTCCACCAGTGCCACCTATCCGCCCAGAGCAGCTGCCCTCCTCAGAGGCCCTCGATGGCATCTGGTGACAGGTGTCAGCACAGGGCCAGCTGCCTTGGGTCACGGGTGACGTGATTCAGTGAATCCTCGGCTGCAAGGCTGGGCGAATGGCGGTATAAGCTCACCTCGGATCTGGGCGTGGAATGTGGAGAGGGTGGCCTGGGGACACTCGGCCCCGCTCGGTGATAGACAAACAGCTGCAGCACCCGGGGAGCCCAGAGATGCCGGGTGCCAGGCCAGCTCCACCCGCACGGCCCCTGCCCAGGGCCTCCTCCAGACCACACATCCCCTTAGCATAGGAGTTTGGAACTGGGAGACGGAGCTAGGAAGCCAGTGAGTGATGAAGGTGAGACAAACAGATGTACGTGTAAGAGAAGCAAGGAGGGCAGTGTCCAGGCTGGACTGTGAGACAGCAGAGGCTGTGCTTCAGGAGAGGAGGGAGGATGGAGAGAGGGAAGCAGGTGCAGGAAGGGTAAGGTTTCCCTCGACAGGGAGTTGGGAATCCTAGGAAGCAGCCTTGTGCTCGGCGATGCTCCAGCTTCAGTCTCCAGCAGATCTCTGTCTCCGATACTCACGAGACCTCTGAAGTCTACTTAAGGCCCTTTTATCCGAGCCCGGTCGATGTTCCTGGCAACTGGAGGAGACCTGACTTGAGCAATTTCAATCTGTATCAACAGTTTTTATTGATGCTTATAAAATGTTTCCCTAAGTTAGCTATGCTCTCAATACATAGTTTTTAACAGCTAAATAACGTTTTGTAGTATGGATACATTGTATTGTTGCTGTTCAGTTGCTCAGGCTGTCAGACTCTTTGTGTCCCCATGCAGTGCAGCACACCAGGCTTCCCTGTCCTTCACTATCTCCCAGAGTTTGCTCCAGCTCTTGTCCATTGAGTGGGTGATGCCACACAACCATGTCATCCTCTATCGTTCCCTTCTCCTCCTGCCCTCAATCTTTTCCACCATCAGGGAGAAAGAGTAGGCTCTTTCATGCCACAAAGTCAATTACTGCTAATGCCATTAAAATAAATCTCAGGGTACTAAGAATTGATCTAGGTGATCCAGGATGAGCTCCAGTGTTTAAGAATCCTTTTACCCACTAGATGTGGCAACACACACACACACACACACACACACCCCAGAACTGACTGTGGAGATATCTAGCATAGTATGCCTCCAAAAACAATTCCTTGAGTGCGGCTTTCCTAACTGAACCCATTACAGATGTTTGTACAAGGATATGGGGCTATTTTCCAGCCTCCATCTCCATCCCACCATTGTAACTCATGTCATACATAGTCCTACTTGATCTTAGCTGTGGGACAAGGAAATCCAGGGAAATCCAGGCCACCATGGAGTCCAGCTGAGCATTGGACTAGATGCACAGAAACAGCACTTATGCCTAAACCCTAAATCTGTCTTTTCTTTCTAATGGATCTCCTAGATTGAAAGAACGTACAGTACCATGTTGTTCTTTCTAAAGCAGAAATGGAATCACTGACTTGATGGACATGAGTTTGAGCAAGCTCTGAGAGTTGGTGATGGATAGGGAGGCCTGGAGTGCTGCAGTCCATGGGATCGCAAAGAGTCGGACACCACCAAGCAACTGAACTGAACTGAACTGAATGGCATCAGCTCAAAAATTGGCACCGATGCTTGGGAAAACCTCGGGCCAAGAGAGGAATGTGGTCACCACCCCCCATTTCTAGATAGAATATCACCGCTGCTTTTGTGGGTTTGAAGAGTATTTGGGGAAAAAGCCCATCACGCTCCCTCATGCAAACTTCACCCACACGGTAATGTGAAAGTCCTCCCGTTTCTCCTCTTTCCTACCTAAACAGGATAGTTAGCTTTTCCAGCTGGGCTTCTCCCAAGCTACTAAATTCACGCTAGTCCTCCCATGAAATTCCACCAACCCAGTCTTAACAAATACACAAGGGAGAAAAGCCACAGCATAATTAAAGCAGCAGGACCGTCTCTGAACATGAGGGAGCCCATCTTTGTGTGCTTTGCCATATTTTTTTCCAGTGATGTAGCTAAATCTCTTATGAGATAAGAGATAACAACAATATTCAGGCTCTTATTTAGAGTTACTTAGGAGTGATTGTAGTCCCCTTAGGATGAAGGTTACTTCTGAAAAAACGTGAGATGAAGTGTGTATAACATGAAGCGTGTTTCACAGGTAAAACACTGTCTTTTGCTGGAACGTCAAGTAAATAAAAAGGTTTGGTGAACAGAATACACCAGGCTGTGAGAAACACCAGTTCGAGTCAGATCTTCCTGACCCCACGCGAGTCCGTCCCCACTCTGCCATCGCTCTTCGTATCTAAAACGTGGTGTTAGAGATGACGGACTGCGTCCTTAATCTGGGTTAGCTCTACTCTGTATCAGCGACGCCTCCCTCATTAAGTTAATGAGAAGATGAAGAGAAGTTTGTGATGAACCTGCAATAAAAGTGGTCTTAATGGAGGAAAAAAAGAAAAAGATGACTTTTCCTGCCACCTTACTAAGGGTTTAATTGCTCTCCCTGCTACTCCCTTTGCTGAATTACTGCCTGGATGTGTCTCAGCTGCCCTTTACTTTTTTACTCAGCATGGTGTTTCTTAAGAGGGCTTCCCCAGTGGCTCAAATGGTAAAGAATCTGCCTGCAGTGTGGGAGACTCAGGTTCGATCCCTGGGTCAGGAAGGTCCCCTGGAGAAAGGCATGGCAACCCACTCCAGTATTCTCACCTGGGAAATCCCATGGACAGAAGAACCTGGCGGGCTACAGACCTCCGTGGGGGTCACAAAAGTGTCGGACATAACTGAAGCGACTAGGCACACAAGCATGTGTTTAATAAATAGGCATTTTTAAACACTGTCAACATTTAAAAGTTGGAAGATTTCACATACCACCCAGGTTTCTGGCTTCTCCTGATTGGAGGGCAATCTGAGGACATGTGCCCCGTGTTCTCAAAGGACCAACGATGCAGGACAGCCCCGACTGGGAGGGGAAGCCTTCTGTACGGGATCAAGTTGGCTTCAGTTCACGAGAGGACCCCAGAAGTGTGTCTGCACACATCACCAGCGGATGTACATGGGGACCTCGTTGGTGGAGGGCCAGGGACTCTGCGTTTCCCATTCCCTCCCACCTCACCGCAAACCTCACGATGAAAGCAGCTTACATCCGAGGGCATGGGCGCTCACAGAGGGCAGGTCAACCGCCACTGACACCTGCCCAGTGCCCAGCGGAGAGCGAAGGAAGCATCCATGCCTCCCCTGCCAGGACACATGTCCTGGGGTCAGTGGGGCTGATACCAACCCTGTGAGTCAGGCCCCAACAAGGGCCCACCCCTGTTTGCTCACCCCCACAGAAGGAGGCTGAGTTCCATTCAAAAGCAAATGTGTGTGTGAAGTGGTTTGCCATTCCCTTCTCCAGTGGACCACGTTTTGTCAGAACTCTCTGCTATGACCCATCTGTCTTGGGTGGCCCTATATGGCATGGCTCATATTTTCACTGAGGCAGACAAGGCTGCGGTCCATGTGATCAGATCTGTTAGTTTCCTGTGACTGTGGTTTCCAGTCTGTCTGCCCTCTGGTGGAGAAGGCTAAGAGGCTTATGGAAGCTTCCTGATGGGAGAGACTGACTGAGGGGGAAACTGGGTCTTGTTCTGATGGGAGGGGTCATGCTCAGTAAATCTTTCATCCAATCTTCTGCTGGTGGGTGGGGCTGTGTTCCCTCCCTGTTGTTTGACCTGAGGCCAAACTATGGTGGAGGTAATGAAGGTAATGGTTCAGTTCAGTTCAGTTCAGTCGCTCAGTCCGACTCTGCGACCCCATGAATTGCAGCATGCCAGGCCTCCCTGTCCATCACCAACTCCTGGAGTTCACTCAGACTCGCGTCCATCAAGTCAGTGATGCCATCCAGCCATCTCATCCTCTGTCGTCCCCTTCTCCTCCTGCCCCCAATCCCTCCCAGCATCAGAGTCTTTTCCAATGAGTCAACTCTTCACATGAGGTGGCCAAAGTACTGGAGTTTCAGCTTTAGCATCACTCCTTCCAAAGAACACCCAGGGCTGATCTCCTTCAGAATGGACTGGCTGGATCTCCTTGCAGTCCAAGGGACTCTCAAGAGTCTTCTCCAACACCACAGTTCAAAAGCATCAATTCTTCGGCTCTCAGCTTTCTTCATAGTCCAACTTTCACATCCATACATGACCACTGGAAAAACCATAGCCTTGACTAGATGAACCTTTGTTGGCAAAGTAATGTCTCTGCTTTTGAATATGCTATCTAGGTTGATCATAACTTTTCTTCCAAGGAGTAGGCGTCTTTTAATTTCATGGCTGCAATCACCAACTGCAGTGATTTTGGAGCCCCCCAAAATAAAGTCTGACACTGTTTTCATTTGCCCTGTTTCCCCATCTATTTCCCATGAAGTGATGGGACCGGATGCCATGATCTTCATTTTTTGAATGTTGAGCTTAAGCCAACTTTTTCACTCTCCTCTTTCACTTTCATCAAGAGGCTTTTTAGTTCCTCTTCACTTTCTGCCATAAGGGTAGTGTCATCTGCATATCTGAGGTTATTGATATTTCTCCCAGCAATCTTGATTCCAGCTTGTGCTTCTTCCAGCCCAGCATTTCTCATGATGTACTCTGCATATAAGTTAAATAAGCAGGGTGACAATATACAGCCTTGATGTACTCCTTTTCCTATTTGGAACCAGTCTGTTGTTCCATGACCAGTTCTAACTGTTGCTTCCTGACCTGCATATAGGTTTCTCAAGAGGCTGGTCAGGTGGTCTGGTATTCCCATCTCTTTCAGAATTTTCCACAGTTGATNATGATGTACTCTGCATATAAGTTAAATAAGCAGGGTGACAGTATACAGCCTTGATGTCCTCCTTTTCCTATTTGTAGTCCTCCTTTATTCCTGGTGTTGTTTTCTGAGGGTTTCAGTAACCCATGGTCCAGCAATATTAAATGGAAAATTCCAGAAATAAACAATTCAAAAATTTATATTTCATTCTTTCTCTGTAGTGTGATGACACTTGCTCTATCCTGCCTTGTGCTGCCTGGGACATGAATCATACTTCTTTCTGTCTATGCTACCTGTTTATAGCAGGGGAAAAAACATAATATATATAGAGTTTGGTACTATCCATGATTTCAAGCATTCACTGAGGGTTTTGGACAAGGGAGGACCATTGCAATGCTATTTTAATATGTTTTAAATGTACACTTATGTGCTTAAAATGCTGTTATTATTTACACAATGTTAATAAATCATGCTTTCCCAGTGATTTTAAGTTTCTTAATTTTCTAATCTGTTTCTGTATCACATAATCCAATGTAATAACAATTCATATACTATCCAAACACACTTTGTTTTTAATAAAAGATGTTAATTAAAGGGTAGATATAAAGAGGAGATCTGCATTGTTAACTCTTTTTTATTGAAATTTTAAATTTCAAGAAAAACCATGCATTTGTGTAAATTGCAAATTAATACATCCTAAGAAATGGCTCATTTCATGGGTTGAAATATTGCTATCCCTTGAAACTAAAGACTTAGGAAGAGATACTTGATGGCAGCCCAAATGTTTGGTAAAATATTAAAAATAAAATTCTATGATTTACATTTAAAAAATAATTCTGTGGCTAATGAGGTGGTCAATTATTTCTATCCAGGATTGCAAAACTTATAATTGGTCAGGAGCTAGAAACTGGAATGTCTCCAAAATTTATGAAAATCTTTCTAACATATTCTCTTGAAATTTAATAAAAGTAGATGTGCAGTTCTTAACTATTACCTAAAGTTGCACAAAAATCACACTTCTCATATGTAGGTTGCTTTGCTTTGAAATGATTAGGTGCTAAGCTAATTAAGTTTGCCCTTTCCCTCAGGGTAACACAGACATCATAGAACATATAACAGAATAAAGTGGCATTGGTCCACAGGATGTACTACATGTTTTCCTTCCTTATGGCTATTCGGGGAGCATGCAAAATAAGATTGGTGGTGGTTTGGTAGTTAAGTTGTGTCTGACCCTTTTGTGACCCCCTGGACTGTAGCCCGCCAGGCTCCTCTGTCCATGGGATTTCTCAGGCAAGAATACTGGAATGGGTAGCTATTTCCTGCTCCAGGGGATCTTCCTGACCCGGGGATCGAACCCTAGTCTCCTGCATTGGCAGGCAGATTCTTTAGTGTCTGAGCCACCAGGGAAGCCACAAAATAAGGTAAGTCTCAGAAAAATATGATACTCAACACGTTTTGAGTCATGAACACTGGTCATATTTGTTAAATGACGGCGGGTCCTTCTGTTTATGAGACATTTACTAAAAGTGGAATTGTGAAGTGAGTCATAGAAAAACCAAAAGGTGAGTGAGACGAGCATATAAAAAGGTGAACTTTCAGACATAACCATTATGGTTTGAAATTGGGCCAGAACCACATCCTTAAGTGATGAATTCTATGTTTTCATAACCTTATAATAACAATTAATTTTCATCTAGTTGATGCAGGTTGTAAAAATACATGGTCCAAATGACTGAATTTGAGTAATTTCATTTCAAAAGAGAATGGAAAAAAAAAGAAGAAGAAAATAGTAAGAAAACTAAAAAAAAGAAGAAAAGTGTTTTAGACATGTTGAAGACAGGCATTTGCATATTTGTGAAGATTTTGTGGCACTTATAATATCAAACATGGACTGTAGCCCATCAGGTTCTCAAGGCAAGAATACTGCAGTGGGCTGCCATGCCCTCCTCAAGGGGATCTTCCTGACCCAGGGATTGGACTGCATCTCCTGCATCTCTTGCTTTGGCAAATGTGTTCTTTATCACTGAGCCACCTGGGAAGTCCATAATATCAAAGAACATAGGTGGGGTAAAACTGCCTTAATACAGAGAAAGAAGTGTTATTTCCTTTTGTGTGATTGATTGCTTTTTTATCTTACATATTTAGAAGAACTGACAGCTTTATAACAAAATACACAGACTTGAAGGTTGCTGTAGTGATTCTTGATATGAAATCTTCAGTTAGAAGCTCCCTGGGTTTACAAAACCCAGGGCACACGAGATTCTGTTAGAATGCTTAAGTTTTTGTTTCCTTTGCAAAAGAGAGAGAAAGAGAAAGAGAAGTGTGCTTGTGTGTGTGTGTGTGTGTGTGTGTGTGTGTGTGTGTGTGTGTGTCTGTGTGTGCTCGAGCACAGAAGGTCCTGATGCCTTGCCCTACACCTTTTCCCTCATCATTGCAGGACACAGGATTGTCTAGACAATCAGGACCATCTGTACAGCTGGGTTTGGGTAGGATTCAGTTAGGAACGTGTGTGTGTGTGTGTGTGCTCGAGCACAGAAGGTCCTGATGCCCTGCCCTACACCTTTTCCCTCATCATTGCAGGACACAGGATTGTCTAGACAATCAGGACCATCTGTACAGCTGGGTTTGGGTAGGATTCAGTTAGGAAGGAGAAGACGGACATGACAACGGTGGGTGCCCACCACAAATGTATTACTGTTCCCAACGACTTGATACATTTAACGAGAATGAAGCATTCCTGGTCCACATTGTCTCCTCTTCCCAACTGTTTATTCCAAAGGCAGAAATGTAAGGTCTTTGGTTGAGACCACAGATCAGTATTTCAGAAGGAGGCAGCTAATGTGAATGTGCAAAGTAAATTCCTTTCTTTGAACCAGGGAAACTTTACTTGAGCCTTGTGATTTTTGTTGTTGTTGTTACTCTATATTGGCAAAGAAGTCTATAGGGCCTCCATATTAACCCTCAGCCTATTTTCTGGACTGGTTCCTGACAGATATCAGGTGTTTTATTTCTAATTCCTAGGGAAAATTTACAGAAACTAGATAGATAGATAGATGCAATTTGGGGATTACAGTTGGAGAAGGCCTTCTGTCTACCCTCCACCCAAAAGTTGGTATGATTATTCACACCAAGAATAACTCTTGGTCCCTTCTCATATACCACAAGATGATTATCTAATTGCTGTGGTCATCATACTAGGAAACACTAATGAGTGTTTTGAATATACTGGTAGGACTTTTTTTTTTTTCTTTTTTTGACATGAATCCATCATGGGTGTACATGAACTCCCCCACCTCCCACCCCACATCATCCCTCCATATCATCCCCATACACCCTCCCCAAGCATCCTGCATTGAACATAGACTGGCGATTTGTTTCTTACATGATAGTATACATATTTCAATGCTATTCTCCCAAATCATCCCACCCTCTCCCTCTCCCTGTCTCTTATACACATCTAGATGTGTATAAGAGACAGGCCTGACTCTTTGCAATCCCATAAACAGAATACCAGGCCTCTCTGTCCTTCACTATCTTGCTTAGGTTGCTCAAACGCATGTCCATTGAGTCAATAATGCTATCTAACCATCTCATCCTCTGTCACCCCTCTGCTCCTTTTGCCTTCAATCTGTCCTAGCATCGGGGTGTTTTCCAATAACTCAGTTCTTCACGTCAGGTGGCCAAAGTATTGGAGCTTTAGCATCAGTCCTTCCAGTGAATATTTAGGGTTAATTTCCTTTATTATTGACTGGTTTGATCTTCTTGCAGTCCAAGGGAATCTCAAGAGTCTTCTCCAGCACCACAGTCCAAGAGGATAAATTCTTCAGAACCCAGTCTTGCTTATGGTCCAGTGCTCACATCTGTACATGACCACTGAAAAACCATACCTTTGACAATACGGACCTTTGCTGGCAATGTGATGTCTCTGCTTTTTAATACGCTGTCTAGGTTTGTCATAGCTTTTTTCCTCTAAGAACAAGCATCTATTAATTTCATGCATTCAAACTGATTTTCAAACTGTGGTTCGTACATAAGGAAACCATCTTGGCCAATATTTCTGTGGGCTCTAACAACCTTTAGGAGCATTTTTGCTTCATTTAGTGCTGTTTGTCAACATACTTACAGCCAATTGGAGAGTTCTCTGATCATTGGCAGTTGTAAGTGGAATTGATTCCAGTTTAACATTTTTAATCATGTCACTGAAAGACTAACTAGGGAGATATGAGACTTCAAGAGCTGAACTTGGTAGTGGAAGTGTTGGCATTTTGTGATCCAATCCAATCAATTTTAATGGATGAAATATCATTAGAATAAATGCATTGGAGCCACAAAATAAAGTAGCAATGAAATAATGCTTTGGTTGCACGTTTAGTCACTCAGTCGTGTCCAACTCCTTGAGATCTTATGAACTGTAGCCAGCCAGGCTCCTCTACCCATGGGTTTTTTCAGATAAGAATAATGGAGTGGGTTGCCATTTCCTCCTCCAGGGGATCTTCCCCACCCAGGGATCAATCCTTCATCTCCTTCAGCTTCTGCCTTGCCAGTGGATTCCTTGACATAAGCTGCCACAGTTCTGAGAACTAGCCTCAAGGAAATAGGAACAAACTTCCCTGGAGCTAAAAACTGTCAGACTGCATGACTAATTTCAAGATGGCTGTCAGAGCTGACCATGCTGTTTTTGCATATAACCCGCTCCCTCAACACTTGCCCACTGTTTGTCTGTGGGGAGGAGTTGGCCTTTGGAAGAACACCACCACCCCCCTTACATGGTTGCCAGCATCCAAAATAAAGCAAACTTTGTGTGTTAGTTACTCAGTCGTGTCTGATTCTTTGTGACCCCATGGTACAGCCACCAGGCTCCTCTGTCCACAGAATTCTCCAGGTAAGAAAACTGGAGTGGATAGCCATTCCCTTCTTCAGGGAATCTACCCGACCCAGGAATCGAACCTGGGTCTCCTGTATTGTAGGCAGATTCTTTATCATCTTAGCCACCTTTGCTTTCCATCATACTTACGTCTTTAATGGCTTTTGAACATCAAGTAGCCAGACCTGCTTTCAGTAACACCTCCCTCCCTTCTTTCCTTCCTCTCTTTCTCTTTTCTCTATTTTTTCCACCCCAGCAGAGTATAAATCCATAGGAAGTGGGAGCTCACTTGGGACACAGGGTAGAGCACCTGAGAGGGTGGGGTCTGAGACAGCAAAGCAAGTCCCGGTGGGGATGATAGTGGGATGCTTGCGGGGGTGGAAGTGGAGGCGTCAAAGGCAGACAATTATCTCCCAAGATCTCCTGGACTCTGAGACTACTTTCTGGGCATCTCAGGCTTTGAAAAGTACCTGACAAGTAGCTTTACAAATGAAGATGTATGCTACAGTATTTTAAACGCACTTCAGGGTCTGGGCTAACTAGTATTCAGATTGAAGAGAGAACAGGCTGGACTACATTGCCTCAGGGACAATGCGTCCCACTTACCCGGCAGAACTAAACCACCCCTGACAGAGGCTCAGGTTTAATCTCTCCTTCAAGTAAAGAGCAATTTTACTCTGCCTTGAGAATACCAAGTTCCACAGAATTGGAACTTCAGAAGTACTTTACCTTGAAGTCATCCTCAATATTACCTTATTTGCACTTTTTATGTTGTCATTTAGACTGGGAATCATTTCCAAGTCCTGTTGTGCAGGATGATAAAGTAAATAGCTCTCATTAAGAGCCTATCTGGTTTTTATTCCTACCAGTAAATGTTCTTCTGTCATTATATATATTCCTGGAAAGATACATATGAATGAGGTTGGATTCAAAGGATAAAAATATATTTAGTATCTGAAAAGATGTGCTGTGTGTGTGTTTAGTCACTCAGCCTGCGTGACTCTCTGCCACCCCATGGACTGTAGCCCACAAGGCTCTTCTGTCCATGGAATGTTCCAGGCAAGAATACTGGAGTGGGCTGCCATGCCCTCGGAATATGAATTTAAGACAGGTTTTAGATTTCAATTTTTTCAAAATTCGAGAATAATCTCAGTTAATTGGCATCCTTAAAAGAAAGTTGAGTACTTCTTAGGAAAGTTTTTCTTCATTCTTTTTTTCCACTACTTAGTGTTTCTACATTCTTTTATTGTAAAAGATTTGTACATACACAAAAATAGAGTTAATAATAATATCAGTTCAATACCCAGCTTCAACAGTGATCAATATTTGGCTATTTTTCTTTCATCCATATTCCCTCTTTTAATATTTTCCCCCACACTCTTATTGTTTTAAAGCAAATTTTAGAATAGTAATGTTTTCTCTTGTAAATATGTAAACATGTATCTTGAAGAGAAAACCATATTTTAACACTACCAGAATATCATTATAATAGATTAAAATTTTAATTTTTAAAGCAAACTGAAGAAATCATGCAATTCTAAACACATCTATATATATTGCTAAAAGATAGAAGTGTAAAAAACAAAACTATCACACCTAAAAATAACAGTAATTTAAAAATAACTTTTAAGTTCAGTTCAGCGTTAAACATTTTTTTAATTGTCTCAGAACAGACTTTTAATAGTTACTTTGTTCAAATGAAATTCTAAAGATGCCATGGCATTTGGTTGGTAGGTTTTGTAGGTCTGTCCCAGTTCTTGAACCCCACATCTAGTTTTTTTGTTCAAGCATACAGATTATTTTGTCAGTAAAATTTCTCATTCTCTGTCCTTGGTTGACCGCACACTAGTACTGTCTTTAAACAAGTCCCTTTTCTCCTGCATTTGCATAGCATTGGATTCAGAGGCTTTGTTGGGTTTAGTTTGGGGCAGGGTTACATGTCTTAAGTGATACTATGTCCTTAAATGCATTACAACAGGAGGCACATGTGCTTAGTGCTCAGTCGTTCAGTCGTGTCCAACTCTTTGTGACCCCATTATCTGTAGTCCTACAGGCTCCCCTGTCCATGGGATTCTCCAGGCAAGAATATTGGAATGGGTTGCCATTTCCTTCTCCAGAGGGCCTTCCTGACCCAGGGATCAAACGCAAGTCTCCTGCATTTCAGGAAGATTCTTTACCACCTGAGCCACCAAAGAAACCTGAAATATACAATCAGTTCAGTTCAGTTCAGTCGCTCAGTCGTGTCCGACTCTTTGCGACCCCATGAATTGCAGCACGCCAGGCCTCCCTGTCCATCACCAACTCCTGGAGTTCACTCAGACTCACGTCCATGGAGTCCGTGATGCCATCCAGCCATCTCATCCTCGGTCGTCCCCTTCTCCTCCTGCCCCCAATCCCTCCCAGCATCANGAGGTTTTTTGTATTTCTATACAAATCTTGAAATTATTTGTTCTAGTTCAGTGAAAAATACTGCTGGTAGCTTGATAGGAATTGCATTGAATCTGTAGATTGCTTTGGGTAATATATTCATTTTCACTATATTTTTTCTTCCAATCCATGAACATGGTATATTTCTCCATCTATTAGTGTCCTCTTTGATTTCTTTCATCAGTATTTTATAGTTTTCTATATATAGGTCTTTAGTTTCTTTAGGTAGATATATTCCTAAGTATTTTATTCTTTTTGTTGCAATGGTGAATGGAATTGTTTCCTTAATTTCTTTTTCTACTTTCTCATTATTAGTGTATAGGAATGCAAGGGATTTCTGTGTGTTGATTTTATATCCTGCTACTTTACTATATTCATTGATTATCTCTAGTAATTTTCTGGTAGAGTCTTTAGGGTTTTCTATGTAGAGGATCATGTCATCTGCAAACAGTGAGAGTTTTACTTCTTTTCCAATTTGGATTCCTTTAATTTCTTTTTCTGCTCTGATTGCTGTGGCCCAAACTTCCAGAACTATGTTGAATAGTAGCGGTGAAAGTGGGCAATACTGGCAGGACTTTTTGTTACTAGTTCTCAGAGGCAGAGGGCTCACTCTCTGTCTTTCTGATAGTTCTTGGGTCACCTTCACCCTAACTCTTGTAGATCATACTGATAAGTGACAATGTCTCCTTCTGTTGACTTCTGAGATCAACTGCACTCTCACAGGAGAAGGAAATGGCAACCCACTCCAGTCTTCTTGACTGGAGAATTCCATGGACAGAGGAGCCTGGGGGGCTACAGTGGGAAACGACTGCAAAGAGTTGGACACGACTGAAGCAACTTAGCAGGCACACACTCTCCCATGAAAGGTTTCTGTCATCCTTATATTGTCTTAAAAGTCCGGTCCCTTAAGCATTATATTTATCTGAAATCCTGAAAACTTTCATCACATGGTTTTTTGGGTTGATGTGTGCTTTCCTTATGTGTGATAGTTTATTATTTATGCACATTTGGGAAGAGAAGGGAGGACTAAATGTCTGGGCTTTTGCTTAACTCAGAACTGTCTTGAAAAGAGAATTGAAATGGAGGATAGAGTTTAGTGAATAGAAGAGTATACTATATTCCATGTTTGCAGAACAGGTTAGAGAAAAAATTTGGAAAAAACAGGCTTAGAAAGAGGCTTTACTTAGGTTGGAAGATGCCTAGATTAAGTGTGATTTCATTACTGACATCCATCACCATCCCCACCCTTGCTCTCATCCTGAAGAAAAATCAATAATTGGACTCATATTTGTTTAGAGTTATGTGCTATTTGCTGCAGATTTATGCTACCATGAGTCCTGCTGAAAAGGTCAATTTTGGTAGCTGTTACTGCAAATGTGATGATCATCTTCATAATGATTAGGGCTACACTATTCTATTAATAACTATTGAATTTATGGAAATAGATTCATCCATGAAGAAAAACGATAGAATGAAGGTTGGTAAACAAAGTGAGTTTGAAAACGTGACTAAGAGAAAAGGTTTGAATTTCCTTGAATGTTGAAAAAAATCTAGCAGAAACACTATTCTCCAGTATAATTAGAAATAGCTATTTGTTAAATATTCTAAAAAGAGGTGGTTAAAATCAGAGAATTGTTACATAACCAATCATGCCTTAACACAAGATATCCAAATGACTGTAGAGAATAGAGTGGGTTCCCCCTCGTTTATGTTACATAAGTCACATTTGTAACATGATGGATTGTACCCAAGGAAAGGACAGAACGCTCTGAGCAAGAAGCTGGGAAACAGTGAAGAGCTTGTGACATGATCCCTCGCCATTTGGACTTCTTATCTACTGTATGATAAGTGGGACTTTTTCTCTACAGGAAAATTGAGACCAAAGGATATAAAATGACCACATGTTAAAAACAGAAAGGCCAGAGCCCCCATGCAGAACATGCCAATGTTGACCACCACCCACCCCCACATGCACATCCCATCATCTGGGGCCCTTAGCCATTATCCACCTCATGTTTAGGAGTCAAGGAGACTAATCAGGAGATGATGGGGAGAGAAGCTTTCCCTGGGAAGAGTTCCTGAATGGCTGGCTCTGTGTCTTGGACCCCAGTCTGATGGCTATTGAAAGTGCTCCAGAGGACAAGCAGGGACCTCTGACACTAAAAAGAGCATTCTGAGCGGTTGCAATTTGCTGAGCTATTGCCAAGGGCCAGGGAGAGAAGTGAAAAGCACCCCTGAGTCCCAGAAGTTTGAGAGAAATGGAAGTGGGGCATGCCCCCTTGCGGAGAGAAACCCCTTGGTGAGAAGATTTGGCATCTTCTTGATGGTGGAGCAGGAGAGACTGGTGGGAGGACCAGGGAGGCAGAGTGCTTTTCTGGGTCAGGGGACCCCAGGGATGCAGGCAAGCTTGAATCATTTCAAAGATTTCTTGCACAGGCAAGGTGGGAAAAGGTGGAGGTGTGCTTCAGATTGAAATGCTTGGTGAAGCTGGAGAAGTCATCAGGCAGAGGGTAGAGTTCACGCCAATGAGGATTTCTGTGCAGGTCCATGCAGAAGAGGTCTCTGGAGAATGCACAACAGGTCCCACTGTTAAAATGCCAACATGCATCTCCATGCCATTGCTGTAAGGATCTGCAGCCCCTTCCCCAGAGCAGACCTGTCCCATCCCTACCTTCATCTTTCTCCCCAACTCTAACCCCACAGAAGCCAGAGGCAGAAGGGAGAGTCTGGAAGGAGCAATGAAAGATCAAGGTTTAATAGTGAAAACAGTAACCCATTTCCTTTCTCTGCCCCAGGACTGAACTAGGCGAAGGGAGAAGGCTTACATTGTAAGAGTTTGACTTTTTTTTTTTTTTAAGATGGTACTAAACTACTTTGTCCTCAATATCCAAAAGTGATCAGAACAGCTGTAGAATCTCTATGACATATTGTTGGGGAGGGGACAGCAGACTGAACACAGCATGGGCGGAAGGCATCCAGGGAGAAAGGTGCCTGTTTACCCTCTAAAGAGCAGTGTGTGGATGTAACATATACTCATCGCTCAGTCGTGTCCGACTCTTTATAACCTTATGGACTGCAGCCACCCCCTAGGCTCCTCTGTCCATGAGATTTCCCAAGCAA
>SJYX01019916.1:342946-391878 GCA_006410675.1 Oreotragus oreotragus
TGAACATCCTTCCATGCTTCTCACGGCTCCTTCCCTTTGCCTGTTGACTCATCTCCCACTTCTCTGCTTATCCTCCCAGCAAAGGCAGGAGTGTCCCTAAGGACTGAGCACTTTTTGTTGGTGCAGACGAAAGAAGCAGAGCAGGGAGAACTACAATCTGCAATCTCAAGGATTTAAAGAAGGAAAAGAAAGATCTTTTGACAAAATCGCTGAATGTGCAGCTGAGCCTCTGGGATTTGAATCCACAGAGCCTTTGAAGTCAGGAGTGGCCGCGGTGGGGTTTTGTTGGCAGGATGCAATGGGACAGCCCTGGCTTAGCTGGTGTGTGGGGGAGGGGTGCAATTCTGAGTCCATCTCTGGTCAGCAGACTCTGGGAGGTCATAAACTTCCTTGGCTGCCCAAACTGTCCCCTTGCTTGTTTTTCCCACTAAGTGCTTGAATTGAGCAGTGGAGACTAAGAATAAGGCCAAGGAAACGGTCCTTTAATTGTAAAGAATAAACCCAAATGAAAAACCGGATTTCCCTGCACACACATACTCAGGCCAGTGTGTCCAGTAACAAAAGGGACCATGGAACAGAAACAGTGCATTTGGTTCTAGAAAGCTTTTCCCAGCTGAGTTGCTGTGGAGTTAATCTCAAGATAAGGAGAGAAGATGCTGACCTATTTTTGGAAGGATTAACTCCGCAGACAACTATTGTAGGTGAACAAACGTCTGGTCCATTTCTATGCATGAAGGCTGCTCCAGGCTGTGATGCTGCCAGAAGGTCACAGCTGGGTCCAAACAGAAGAACCATGATGGTGGCCGCCTTTCAGTGACCAGGGACACCACTACAGGGACCCGTTTATCAGGCTGGGAGTCTGAGGAGCTGGTTGCAAAACCCTCTTGGAAATCTGCCTGAAGGTCATTTCCACCTTCACAGTAACTTTCAACGATCGTCTGATCCATACCTTGAAGTAAGCACTTTGGCGGGGCCGTGACCTGCTCCCTCTGCTGCAGCCATACGTACGCATCCTGGAAAGAAAACTCAATCCAGCGCTGCTGCCTGTCTTTCCTTTCTGAGGTCTGGAAAGCCAGCGGAATCTGCCAAACATTTCCTGATGGTCCTTACATTGTTGTTGAAAAAACTCACATATATTTGTCACATCAAGTCAGCATGTGAATTACCCCTGGGACTTAGCTTCTTGGAATATTCTCAGAGGGCACATTCTTGCCTCCCTACTACCCAGGGCTGGAATGGGTGTGCCCCCGGCCCTTAGACAGAGGACGCAGGCTGACCTTCACACAAGCTGACATGACCAACACCCTTTGATGGCTCCTCCCTTCTCTTCCTCTTTCCTCCACAAATCCCTTCCTGATGGAACATCTCACTGTGTTCAGCTCTCATTTTTCTGTTTCTTGTGGTTGGTCATGTCTATCCAAATTACACAGATGCCTGGACATGGAAGGTGATGGGTCAGCAGGCCTGAGAAAGTGCCACTGAGTCTCTTACATCTTTTTATCTTCACTTGAAAAAGAAGACAGTCGGATGCTCTTTAGAAATGCTCTCTACAGAAATGCAAAGGATAGGACAGTGCTTTGTGATGACCTTCTTCATATGAAAATGCTTATTAATTTATCCAACTATTGCTCAGCACCAAGAAATACAGTATCGAGGTAGGACCATGATTCTTACTTACAGCGACTCCTCAACCTTGACGCTCTGGACTTTGTTCCAGTATAGCTTCAAAATATTTTTGTCAGAAAATTATTCCTGGAGTTTTTATTCTTTGGCAGTACTCTTGAAAAGTATAGGCGATTCATTCAAAGCACTTGGTCACCTAGGCAGCTATTTTATGACATTTGGAGGCATGTCTGTCAAAAGGATGAAAACATGGCATTTATATATAAACAATGATAGAATAAAGGGGCCAAGTTTAAGTTTGCCCTGGAAACATGTCCTTCCACGTATTCATTGCCTCACAGAAAACCACGCAGTGCACACTAAGTTTTGCATCCAAAGTCCCCCATGACCTGGTTTCACCCACCCCTTCAGGTCTATTGTGCCCACACTTCATGTGTCCCAGAAACGCCCAGATAGCCTGTATTCTCTTTGTTTCATGTTCCTGTGCCTCTGTTTGCCAAGCCCCAGTATGTCACAGATGACAATAATTAGCTGGTGCTTTGTGCTCTCTGCGCTCTCTTCTCCTGTACTCAGGGGTGCTCTAATATGCAGATGAGACAAAAAACAATCCTTTGTTGTCATTTCCAGGCAGTCCTATTGGGAGAGTGCATCTTGGTAATGAGGGGGTCTTTTATTTCCTGAATACAGCATATTCATCATCTTCCATACAGTGCTGGTCAGAATGATTTACAGTGTACGTAGATACACAGATGAGGAAGTCACAGTTCAAATACGAAAGAGGACAGAAAGAAACAGAAATTACTCCTTCCCCCTCTGTTTCCCAGCCATCTCTCCTGCTTTTCTCCTCCATCTTCGTAAATTTTTCTTCATGTTTCCTGAGATATTTCCATGTACGTAAAAGTCAGTATCAACATATCAGCAAAGGAATATCAACATTCCTTTTCCTTCCTCAATTTTTACACAGATGACAGCATACTATAAATGTTCAGCAACTGATTTTTAAATGAACAATAGCATTATCCTGAGGATCTTTGTCTAATGATATGTAATGAATTCTCTAATTCTTTTTTTTTTAATTTGGTATTTTATCTAATGGCTGCGCTGTTACATATTTAGTCATTTACCTATAGATGGACATGTGAATTGTTCCCAGTGTTTTGTTTTTACAAAAATGCTACATGGAATAACTTATAAAATGATGTATTGATTTTAATTGGAGGACAATCACTTCACAACACTGTGGTGGCCCCTGCTTGTCCTGCCACTATTTTCATGTCTTGACACAACTCTAGTGTGCATTCTTTTTTTTTGTTTGTTTTAATTGAAATAGAATTGATTTACAATGTTGTGTTAGTTTCAGGTATACAGCAAAGTGATCCCTCCTACTTTCTTTTCATTGACTTAGCTGCTTTTGCAAAAAATGTCTTAGATATTTGATTTTTATGCTTTCTTCTTATCTGATGGCTGTTAATTTCCCTGTAACAGGGGTTTGTTTGTATCTCACAAATTTTGATATGTATTATTTTCATTATCATTTGGCTGAATATATGTTTTATTTTGTTATAATTTCTACATAGATTATATAGAAGAGTGTTGTTTATTTTTGGATGGGGTGAGGTGAATTTTTATCTTTCACAAATGATTTCTAGCTTAATCCTCTGTGGCCCGAAATCACAAGTGACCAAATTTCACTTCTTTGACATTTGTTGTTATTTGTTTTCTGAGCATGCATACAGTCAATTTTGATAAACATGTCTACTTGAAAAAATATGTGCTCTATAGTCTTTGGTCTCAATGTTTTTTAAATGGATAGAATTTCATTTGTTAAGCATATTTTTCAAATCTTCCTCTTATTTATTAGTTGCTTCTCCTTTTAATAATTTGACCACCTGATGCAAAGAACTGACTTATTGGAAAAGACCCTGATACTGGGAAAGATTGAAGGCAGGAGGAGAAGGGGATTTGACAGAGGATGGGATGGTTGGATGGCATCACAGTCTTGATGGACATGAGTTTGAGCAAGCTCCGGGAGTTGGTGATGGACAGGGAAGTCTGGTGTGCTGCATTCCATGGGGTCACAAAGAGTCGGACATAACTGAGTGACTGAACTGGACTGAAAATTTTTCATCATGATTGCTTATTTCCACTTTCATAGTTTTAAAATTTTTATTTCCTATCTTCAGTGCCTGAAAATTTAGGATCATTTTGTTTTCCTACTCTGTTATTATTTTGAAATAATCCTTTTTATTTCTGGAAGATTTTCTAGCTTATCTAATATTACTAGAGTTATACAAGTTTTTTTGATTAGCATGTATATAGCATGTGTTTAACATTCTTCTATACTGAAATTTCCTATCTTTATATTTAAAGTGCAATTATTATAAGAATTTAATTTAGTTATCAATACAATTTTTGTTTCTTATTTTCCCTCTTGCTTTGGAGTAGTTTCAAGAAGGAAAAAAGGCAATGATTTACGAATCTAGGTCATACCTTGTATCGGGCATGCACTCACTGGAAGATAGTCATTGCTCACATAGAGAACACACACAGACGGAGAAGGAAGAAGAGGGTGGAATGTATGGAAAGAATTGAATGGAAACTTACATTATCATATGTAAAATAGCCAGTAGGAATTTGCTGTACAAAGTAGGGATTTCAAACAGAGGCTCTGCAACAACCTAGAGAGGTGGGATGGGGAGGGAGATGAAAGGGAGGTTCAAGAGGGAGGGGACATATGTATACCTATGACTGATTCATGTTGATGTTTGCAGAAACCAATACAATTCTGTAAAGCAATTATCCTTCAATTAAAAAATAAATCAATTTAAAATAGATAACAAACAAGGACTTATTTGTATAGCACAGAAAACTGTGCTCAATATTCTGTAATAATCTAAATGGGAAAGAATTTGAAAAAGAACTGAGGCCTGTGTATGAGTCACTTTGCTGTACACCTAAAACTAACACAGCATTTTTAATCAACTATGTTTCAATGTAAAATAAAAATGAAAAAAGAAAGATAGTCATTGCTCATGTGTATGCAGAGTGGGGAGAAATGGCAAGTTAAATTTGTTCTTTGATGCCTGGAAAACTGGGGGGCTCAATAAAAACAAAGTCTTAAGGGAATGGGGAGCTCTTGACTGCTGAAAGCCAAGAAGAAAGACCAAGGTGTGAGGATGTCTAATGAGTGCATTGATTCTTCCAAGTGGAGGGAATTCTATTTTGGAAATTGAAAACAAGCAAACAAAGAACAAGAAGAATGGAATCTTGCCTTAAAGTTGGTATCCAATGATAATAGACTGTTCATGACGGCCAGTCATACATGGCTTACAATGTGGTCCTGGAAAATAAGTGAGGCGCTGTGGTCTATTGAAGGTGAGAAGTGAATCTTTGGGGGTAAATATGAGAAGAGGAAAGTTGGAGATGTTTAAGAAGGGATAGAAACAGAAATGCACTAATTATTACAAATATTTCTCAAATTTGGCTCTGCCCTGATATGGACACCACCATGTGGAGCCAGGATGGGCCACTTGCAACGAAACATGTCTTATAGATATGCGGAAGGTGGGGGAGGAGGAGACAGGGAGGGAGGGAGCAGTTCTGTGAGGCTGGATCTGAGAGGACTTTGTGTTCATCTCCGAAAGTCTGGTTGTATTCTATGCAAGGGTTCCCTGGGCATCACCTGGGCCAGGCAAGATGTACCCAGATCGGTCTAGGGAAGATGCTGGATGAAGCTGGAGGATGAACTGCATCCTGGGGAGAGTGGGAAGATGGAAAACCATCTCCAAGACTCACGTGCCAACTCAAACAAGGATACGATTGATTATCAGATTGATTTGACTTACTAGTTTTGTGTTTTTTAAGTATTTCTTTTACTTAAATTTTTAATGATAATATTTGACATTTTAAGTATTCACAAAATCATGATAGAGACAAGTTCTGTGAAATGAAAAGCTTAGAGAATTGAATTTTGAAATTTTGTACGAGTTGAGCTGCAACAGTAGAGATCCTATTTGTAGATGTTTCACAGAAAACTGAGAGAGCTGTGAGAGGAACATCATGAACCCTCAGGTCAGACTTCCAGGTGGTGATGAAAAGAGACTGTTTTGTCTCTCTGGGGGCAGTAATAGCTTTCTGTATGTTACATAACCCACTAAGGTTACGTAAGAAACCCACTGCACTGTGAGAGCCAGATAGCAGGTCCTCACGGAAAACCAGCAAAATGGCAACTGCGTGGTGTGTGTGTGTGTATGTTTCAGTGCCAGGTCCATGAGAAGGTGGGAAATATAGCGCTTAGACGTTCTGGGTCAATTTCCTTATCACCTGGAAATTAATCCTCTTGAAGTTTAAATGAAAGAGGGAACATGGTGCCAATGCAAGGATCAGACTGAAGAATTCCAATTTAAGATAATCCTGCAAACATTTAAAACAAAACAGTGAAGCCCACGTGGCTTTAAGAAGAACACACCAGCAGTTGCCTGTAGCAACCATATGCCCATCTGCCTACCTGTGTGTCTGCAGGTACATGAAAGCCAGCTAGAGGAAAGCTTATTTCCTTCATTAATAAAGACAGGCTGGATTGAAACTGCTCACAACTCAGAGTGAGTGAAATGTAACTTTTTAACAGGTCAGTAAAAAGTAACTGTCTCAGAGATCATTCCAGACATGGCCCTCTAGTTATGTTACAAATTATTACCTGAGTAATTTTATTTATCTGTAACTTGAAGGTAATAATTCTTAGTATCTTTTGTCTGAAAAATGTTTTCTGATTGTTGAATTGGAACTATTCTAACACAGCGAGGGTATTCACTCTAGAACCTGAAAGGGGTTCACTCTAAGATTTAAGCATATTCTAGGTCTCATAAAGAAGGCTTAGCACCAAAGAACTGATGCTTTTGAACTGTGGTGCTGGAGAAGACTCTGGAGGGTCCCTTGGACTTCAAGAAGATCAAACCAGTCCATCATAAAGGAAATCAACACTGAGTATTCACTGGAAGGACTGATGCTAAAGCTCCAATACTTTGGCCACCAGATGTGAAGAACTGACTCACTGGAAAAGGCCCTGATGCTGGAAAAGATTGAGGACAGGAGGAGAAGAGGGTGACAGAGGATGAAAGGAAGGATCCAGGATCCCTGTCTCCATGCAGCCCAGATGTTGCCCATAGTGACCACACCACCAGCTCTCTCTCAAGAAATATTGATGAGGTTGTGAGAGTTCTTGATTAGGAAGGTGGGAAATCATAATTTTTGAACTATAATTTTACAAAAGAGCATATTCACCTTTGTGGTTGTCTTATCAACAGAGCTTATGTGAGGAGTGAAACCAAACTGAAAGGCAGGAGGATTAATGTCATGTGGCAGCCCTGGGAAAGTTTTGAACATCCAGATAACAAGCAATGACTGGTCACAGGATGAGGGCATCGGCGGGAGTGAGTATGGCCCCAAGAGAAGCCAAGCTCGGAGCCAGGTTCAGCATGATGCAGAAAGGAAGCGGCAAAGTCTGGAGTCAGTGTCAGGACTTCCAGGCCTCCCGAGGTCTTCTCCAGGCAGGACTGTGAGTACATGAAAGTGAAAGTGTTAGTTGCTAAGTCATGTCCGACTCTTTGCAACCCCATGGACTGTAGCCCGCCAGGCTCCTCTATCCTTGGGGATACTCCAAGCAAGAATACTGAAGTGGGTTGCCATGCCCTCCTCCAGGGGATCTTCTCAACCCAGGGATCAAACTAGGGCCTCCCACATTAAATAATTGGGCAGATTCTTTACCATCTGAGCCACCAGGGAAGCCCCCAATATACTGGAGTGTGACTGTATATACAAGCTCAAATTAGGCAAAAAGATGACAAAACAACTGCACTGACTTGGAGACTAGGTGGAGTGTGTGGAGGTGCTGAGCAGGCAGGACCACCCAACAGCAGAAAAAGAGAAGACATGGAGCTAGAACAGAGTCTGGCTGTCCTCTGGCCTGGAAACCAAAAGGTATATCTACAGAGATCCAGTTTCAGAAGGCTGGGCACTCCTGAGACTGGACAGCAGGGCCCTCTCATTGCCCCGTCTGAGATGCAGAGACCGGGTGACGAATGCTAGTCTGGTAACTTGGAATCACAGACCCTTTCCAGCTGTGTGGCTTTGGGTGAACGACTTAACCTTTCTGACACTGCTTCTTCACCTCCAGGTGGGATAATAGTAATACCCCCTGGCATGACTGTCACAGAAGTCAACAATAGTGACTTAGAAGTCTTTTGTTCTGCACTTGTGTGTGTGTGTGCAGGCTCAGTCGTGTCTGACTGCCACCTCAAGGATTGTAAGCCCTGTAGGTTCCTCTGTCTACGGGATGCTCCAGACAAGAATACTGGAGAGGGTTACCATTTCCTTCTCCAGGTGCTTACCCCATTGATGAACCTTAATAAGTGGTTATCGTCTCTGTTAAAAGGGTACTTGATGTAGAATTACACCATTAAAAGATAAGATCAACAGTAAGTTAAGTCCTTTGTTTAAATAATGCAGATAATGGTGAAGCTGGAAGATAAGAACATTAATGTTTTGCGGTTGAGAAGGGTTTCCCAAGTCTATCAAACCACAACGTAAGTTTACTACGCTGTCAGCATTGCACTGACCTTTGCATCATGAAACAAATGAGTCATTCCCAATCTGCCAAATGCTTCCCAGAATGAGAAATTTATTTGATCCCACCTGCCATTTTGGAAGGAAATAGTTAAATCCCTCTGAACTCCTTTTATCATCTGGGAAGCAAGTGGGCAAAGACAATACATCTACAAGATTTTCAGATTCATTAGAAGTGTCAGAAGACAATCAATTATTAATTGAAAAATAAATCTATAGTCAGTGAAGTAAACTTATAAAGACAGGTCTGAAGCAAGAGATAGCAAGAGATTTTTAAATAAAAAATTAAACATTACTAGTTGAGGGCTGTTGTTAGCAAACTTAGAATTTAATAAGAAGTTGTTAGACCAGATTTGCTCATTCAGAAGTAACTATAGTAAATTATAAACACCTCAGTTAGTGATTTGTTAGGTAATATTTTTGACATATTTTCCTTAGAGGCTGTCAAAAACAAAAAAAGAACAAAGCATTTAGCATGATGATCCACTGAGGTACACTGGCAATTCCCTTCTCCAGCTGACTTCCCTTTATCCTGAAAGTTCAGAGGGCATGAAGTAAATTATTTTTTCAACATGTGTGCTTTTTATTGTTCTGAGATATAGTCAGTTTCCAGTAAACTCTATGTATATCAGCCTTAAAATATTGTGAAACACTACTAAAAAAAAGCTGCAAAGTGACTCAGCATTTTACATCACTTACTCTACTCTGATGCTCCTTCAGCTCATTTTGTCCTTACATCAGTCTTCTGGGATAGGTACTACTAGTATTCATCTTTCACAGATGTGGAGACAAAGATATGAAGCGAGGAGTAAGTCTCCTAGACTTTTCCTGGCAGAGCTAGGCTTCAACCCGGGAAGTCTGGGTCTAGACTCTGCCCTGAGGCTGGTCAAGGCTGCCCTGGTTTCATCTTAAAGATGAATGGCTTTTCCTTTTTGGGAGCTCCCCCCTGACTTAACTTTATTTATTTTTGGACCTCAAGGGCACAGAACTGACTTCACNATTTTAAGCAAAGTATATTGTTTTAGGTGGCTACCCAGCTGGCTCAACAGGTACAGAATCCGCCTGCAATGCAGAAGCAGCAGGAGACTTGATCCCCGGGTCAGGAAGATCCCCTGGGAGAGGGCACGGCACCCCACTCCAGTACTCTTGCCTGGAGAATCCCATGGACAGAGGGGCCTGATGGGCTACAGTCCATGGGCCCGCAGAGAATCAGACACAACTTAGCGACTAAACAAAAACAAAAAAATACTGTTTTACTAAGAAGCATAAAGATTAACTCAAACACAGTAATCTAGTTGGTAGTTATCTGCCTTGTAAGATGTGAACTCCAAAAAGTGAGGATTATATCTGGTGACTTTTTAAAATACTACGAAAAATTAATGTTGAGGGCAGTATATGAAACACCAAACATTTTATAAACATTTATAGAATGAATGAATTTCTTTTTCCTTTTAGCCACACCGTGCAATGTACAGGATCTTAGTTCCCAAAGTGAAACTGGAAGTGTTAGTCGCTCAGTCCTGTCTGACTCTCTTGGGACCCCATGAACTGTAGCCTGCCAGGCTCCTCTGTCCATGGTTTTCTCCAGGAAAAAAATGACACTTGAGTGGGTTGTCATTCCCTTCTCCAGGCGATGAGCGAGAAAATGAGAGAAAATGATCAAAGAATGAAATGACGATGGAGTGGGTTGCCATTCCCTGCTCCAGGGGATCTTCCCAACCCAGGGACTGAACCAGGAGAAATCTGCACGCAGGCAGATTCTTCACCATCTGAGCCACCAGGGACGCCAGTCAAACTCTGCATTTCAAGCACAAAGTCTTCACCACTGGACCCCCATTCATCCCCAGAATGAATGAATTTCTTAAATTAAGACAGGGATGATTTCAGAGAAGACTTAACAGTGATAGAGAAGGGAGCCAAAAAACAAAACAGTCAAGACAGCACTAGGTGGCCATTCACACAGAAGAATGTATGCTGAGTCAGTTCCTTATTTTCTAAAACAAAGTCAAATCAAAGTACACGTGTTCAGTTTCATACATTTATCTACAAAGAGTATATAACGGCACTCAATTTTCTCAAACTGTCTTACTAAAAAAAAAAGACATTTACAAAAACAAATATTTAAAACACTATTCAGGGGAAACCCATGAAAGCTTCAAAAATAAAATTATACACAAGAAATCAGAAAAAAAATTTGTTTAATTTAAATTAGTGAAGACATTTAAAATGCTTTAAATGGCAATAACATATCTCTATTAGATAATACAAGTATGAGAATTACTAGTAGAGATATGAAAAGACACATACTATTTTAGATAAAGTTGAAATACAAAGTTTTCTGACTTTCACTCAATAATGTGTTTCTAGATAAAAGGATCTTCTGCCATCGTGTGGAAAGGTTTGAAATTACAATTACACAAAAATTCCTGTATCTGACTGGAGTATTCCAGTCAACACCAGCAAGAATGACTCCAACTGTAAACAAAGTAAGTATTCTTAGAAAAATTTAGTGAAAATGACCAGGCACAGTTGTTACTATCTTCTCTCTTCTTCCGGAGAGATGATGTCCACTGTAGCTTAAGGAAACTGCATGACTGATACGCCGCCCCTTTTTCTGTTTCCAAGACTCTTCGCAGTTACGGCCATCCTAGGACTCTCCCAGTTTATGATCGTAAATTTTTTACTCTTTCTTATCTTTCTCCAATCTTAGGCACTTAAAACACTATATTAAATGGGGGAAAAAAAAAAAACAGAGTAAGCTACTTTATCTTGAATCATTAGGAGCCACAGATGCTTGATACAAGTTTCACACATAGCAAAATATATATATATATATATATACATATTTAAAAAGGAACCAGCTATTCATATATTCATATGCCTGATGACTTGAAAGTATATCTAGATAAAAACATGGATTAAAGTGCTTGGAATAAGCTTAGTATGCTATGAAATATAACACTGAATTCTCATGTATTTACAAAATATAATTTAAGAATTCCCATAATCAGGATAAAATTCCTTAAATTATTAATTTTTACAAACTATAATTCACATATTTGAATGGTTAAGTTTTTAATCCAACATGTTGCTGTTCTTCACCTGAAAAATTACATTTTTTCTTCCGGAGGGAAAAAAAAAGATCTATTGAACATCTATTATAAGCAAAATACTGTCCTAGGAGCTCTAAAGCACGCAAAGATAGGTAAAACATCACTTTTGTTCTCAAGGAATTTACCCTCTACTAACACAAGAAAAAGATGTACAGCAAATAACCATAATACACTGTAAACAGCATTCTTACTGTAAACAGTAAGAAAACAAAAAGACAAAATACAGAAGTTTGCTTTTAATTGGGAGAATTAATCAAGAAAAGTTGATAGCAAAGGACTGGAGCTGTGTAGAAAGACATTTTGGATTTGGCTATACAGAAAAAGACAGGAAAACTTTTAGGTCGAATGAACAGTGGGGCCAAGACAACATAAGGCCACACGGAGAGACAACGCACAGTTGAATATGACTGAAACTGAGGAGGCCTGACAAAGAATTCTGAGACGTGAGGCACGAAAAACATGCTCAAGGCAGATTTTGCATAGTTTTGAACTCCACGTTAAAGAGAAAACAGGGATGGCTTTTGACAAGGGCAATAATGTTGACCAAAGTTGTGTTTTACAAGCTGCTAGTTTAAAAGGGACTAAAGGCAAAATTATTCCTGAAATTACTACAAACATCCAGAGGCAATGAAAATGGAGGCAACGGGTCAGAGTTCTGATACTGTAAAAGGACTCAACAGGTTTGACAACTAACTGGATATGGGAGACAGGAGAGAAGGAAGAATTAAGAATAATGAAATTACAAACTTTGTTTTCAGTACCTTTGAGATTTCTTCCTAGCAATCTCCTTCCTACCACACACTAGAGCTGAAACAGCTAACATTTACTGAGAACTTACTATGTGCAAGTAAACTATTGTGCATGTATTTATTATCCCATTCAGTCCTTAATTCTGAAGTAAGTACTGTTGGTATTCTCATTTTATTGATGAGCAAACTGAGGCTTCACTATCCAAGTTTACTTAGTGAGTGAAAGTGAAAGTGAGGTTGCTCAGCTGTGTCCGACTCTTTGTGACCCCATGGATTGTAGCCCACGGAATTTTCCAGGCAAGAGTACTGGAGTGGGTTGCCATTTCCTTCTCCAGGGGATCTTCCTGACCCAGGGATCAAATCTGGGTCTCCCACATTGCAGACAGAGGCTTTACCTTTCAGCCACATAGTAAAGAGTTATATGTTAAACAGTGTCACTGTTTATCATTAAAGTATTAGTTGACAATAATTTAAAATTAAATTTCTTACAGGACAGTTATATTTTAAAAAGAAACAAAGATAAAAAGATCTTCAAAATCTAACAGAACAGAGTCAGATGAAGGAACAGCAAGTGACAGGGTAGCTATACTGAGCAGAAAACTATCTAATAATCATAAACTGGATGGCTAAGGGAAAGAGAAGTTTCCTCCTGTTCTCATATCAGTTTGCCCCGATGCCAAAAGACCAACATTCTAAACTACTATTCTTTAGAATACGATGAGTCTTATGCTATCTTATAGACTTGTACCAGACTTACAAACTCCTTAAATATACTGACCACATATTAATCCTCTGTATCCCCTGAAAAACAGTAGGTACTGAATGAATGAGGGAATAAATAAACTCGGTTGAATTCCTTGTGTCTAGTTCTCCCTGGCAGAGTGTGACCAATATCCTCAGACAATTTAAGACCTACGTTTGGAACAATTTCTCCATGAACTCGTTGCTGAAACCTCTGCTCCTGCTTCTCTGCTTTCTATTTTTTGTCCTTACCAATGTCTTCTAGATTACCCCTGACACTCAAATTGTTAAGGCCATGAACAAACAAATGCTTGGCCTTATTTACTGGTATACTGGGAGATGTCTGTACTGGATCCCAGAACATTTCCAAGGGTTCTCTAACCCACTGTGTTCTTCCTCAGTTATGGAGGGAAGGCTTTACTTTCTGTGGAATCAAACGGTACCCATCTAAAATCAGGAGAGGATTCTCTTTTGACTGACTATCCAATAGGCTGTGCAGAGGGTCTGAGAGATGGGGTCAAGTTTCCAATACTCTAGAGTTTAATTTGTATATACTTTCCCAGAGAAACAGTGTAACAGCTGGTAATTAGGCTTCCAGAAAGCCCTGCAGAAAAAGTCTATTTAACCACAGCACAGTTAAAGTATTGCACAATGGCAACTACATTTTTTTCATGATAAATCTACTGTATTTATGCTATATTGTGGACTAAATAGCTGTTTATGGTTAATACGGGTTAATAACACTTCAGTAGCCATACTAAAAAAAGGATGAATTACCATCCAAGTATTAAGCAGAGCAATAAACTTTTTGAGTATTATCACCAGACTACAGTTAAGTAGAAAGCTAACAAATATAATTAAAACCAATAAATACATCTACTTCTATAACTAAGACAAAGCAAAATTTTTAAAGGAAAAGAATCATTAAGATGTGATTCCAGTTATGCTTTAAGAAAAGACAAAACTACTAAATAACTTTTTAAACTTTATATAACTTCATACTAGCCCTATTACTATTTAAGAAAATAGTTTAAAAATATACTGCAGTTCAATCTTAATATATGAACTTCTTGCCACCTCTTAATTAAAGGTGTAGAGCATATTTTGATTGCATTTAGTTGAAAAGAAAAGAACTAAAAGAATCTGATATGTCTCACTTATCAAAAGTGCCAAATCCGAATTTTGTTCTTCACATCAAACAGAAATTAAGTTTTCTTCTTTTTAGACGCATGTCTTGACATTTGTAGACATACCCTATTTAAAACAAATTTGATGTATGCAAATGCAGGTTTACACAGAGAAAGAAATTATGGGCTGATTATTCATTTTACAAAAGGATTAACAAAAGAATTTCTTTAAATAGTTAATCCCACCAGTATACTTAAAATACAGTTAAAATTTTTAAAAATCAACTTATAAACAACTTTTCAGAAATGTACTCATAGCATAAAAGTAGTTACAAAAGTGTCAAGCTTCCAATATGTTATTATTACAAACTTTGTCTCAATTGCTTGACTAATCTAGCCTGGGACACAAAAAGATTAAATACAACTGCTTAAAATGGCAGAGAAAGGTATATTTACTATAGTTTTTTAAATTTATTTATTTTAATTGGAGGCTAATTACAATATTATATTGGTTTTGCCATACATCAAGATGAATCCGCCACGGGTGTACACGTGTTCCCCATCCTGAACCCCCTCCCACCTCCCTCCCCTTACCATCCCTCTGGGTCATCCCAGTGCACCAGCCCCAAGCATCCTCTATCCTGCATCGAACCTGGACTGGCGATTTGTTTCTTATATGATATTATACATGTTTCAATGTCAGTCTCCCAAATCATCCCACCCTCTCCCTCTCCCTCATACTACAGTTTTTAAATGCCTAAGTGCATGACTATCCTAATCATCAAGAAGCTACCCAATTCTTCTTTAAAATTTTATCCAGGGGCTAGCAAACAATGAGTCAATATGGCTAAAGGTAACCTAAGAAACCAAAGAGCAACGGGGCTTCTCTGTCTTCATTGTGCAGCCAAGCCAAAGGTACAAAAAGAAGAAATATCCAGGGATCCCATCAGCACTGCAGCTGTTGCTTTGCTTTTGCAGTGTTTTGAGAAGACTCTTGAGAGTCCCTTAGACTACAAGGAGATCCAATCAGTCCATTCTGAAGGAGATCAGCCCTGGGATTTCTTTGGAAGGAATGATGCTAAAGCTGAAACTCCAGTACTTTGGCCACCTCGTGTGAAGAGTCGACTCATTGGAAAAGACTCTGATGCTGGGAGGGATTGGGGGCAGGAGGAGAAGGGGATGACAGAGGATGAGATGGCTGGATGGCATCACTGACTCGATGGACGGAAGTCTGAGTGAACTCCGGGAGTTGTTGATGGACAGGGAGGCCTGGCGTGCTGCTATTCATGGGGTCACAAAGAGTCGGACACGACTGAGCGACTGAACTGAACTAAACTAAAGAAGTGCTCTGAGATACAGAAGACAACGTCTGGGAAAAGGAAATCCAAATCTGATGATCTAGACATGGAGCATTTTGGAACAACTGAAGGAAGCAGGGAGGACTCCTAAGGCTCCCAAGTGGCTCCCAAGTGACTACTCGGTGTATTCTCTGCTCCACCCTGAGGCCACGCCCACTGGGTGTATTCCCTGCTCCATGCTCCATCCTGAGGCCACGCCCACGAGCCCCTTACCTCCTCTGAAGACCAGACAGACACCGAGTAACTGGACAGCAAAAAAGCAGCCTTTGAATAATAAGGTAGTGAGGCCAGATGGAGGCCTGGCGTGCTGCTATTCATGGGGTCACAAAGAGTCGGACACGACTGAGCGACTGAACTGAACTAAACTAAAGAAGTGCTCTGAGATACAGAAGACAACGTCTGGGAAAAGGAAATCCAAATCTGATGATCTAGACATGGAGCATTTTGGAACAACTGAAGGAAGCAGGGAGGACTCCTAAGGCTCCCAAGTGGCTCCCAAGTGACTACTCGGTGTATTCTCTGCTCCACCCTGAGGCCACGCCCACTGGGTGTATTCCCTGCTCCATGCTCCATCCTGAGGCCACGCCCACGAGCCCCTTACCTCCTCTGAAGACCAGACAGACACCGAGTAACTGGACAGCAAAAAAGCAGCCTTTGAATAATAAGGTAGTGAGGCCAGACGAGAAACAGGAAAAAGGAGAAAGACTTAACCAACTGAGGAAAATCTGATGGTGCAAAAGAGACAGCTGCTGCCTGAAAAAAAGGAAGATGAAGAGGATGATCGGAGGACAAGAGAAGGAGAGGGCTGGGGAAAGGCCAGAGAAATAAAACTGAGCATCTAATGCCACAAGAATCCCAGAGCAGGGAAAACCCCATGACAAACCTCTCTTAGGTGACTCTTCCTGCATTAGACTGAATTAGATTATGATCCTATTGCAGTTTCTACAAGCGCACTGGAAATTTTAAGCCGTTTACATGAAGTAGCCAAGGGTGTTATGAACACCCTGAAACTATATCAAAATTGTACATATTTCCAAACATTTTAAAATAAGAAGGGATTCTCCAGGCAAAGCAAGAATACTGGAGTGGGTTTCCATGCCCTCCTCCAGGGGATCTGCCCGCTCCCCACCCCAGCCAGGGAATGAATCATGTCTCTACTGTCTCCTGCACTGGCAGGTGAGTTCTTTACCACTAGCGCCACCTGGGAAGCCTCATGGTGTTTTTGAATGGTGTTATAGGGCTTCCCTGGTGGCTCAGAGGTTAAAGCGTCTCCTCCAATGAGGGAGACCTGGGTTCGATCCCTGGGTCCAATCCCTGGGTCGGGAAGATCCCCTGGAAAAGGAAATGGCAACCCACTCCAGTATTCTCACCTGGAGAATCCCATGGACGGAGGAGCCTGGCAGGCTAGAGTCCACAGGGTCGCAAAGAGTTGGACACGACTGAGCGACTTCACCTTCACCTTAAATACATTTACTGGCTAGGAATCCTGCATTATCNAGTATTCTCACCTGGAGAATCCCATGGACGGAGGAGCCTGGCAGGCTAGAGTCCACAGGGTCGCAAAGAGTTGGACACGACTGAGCGACTTCACCTTCACCTTAAATACATTTACTGGCTAGGAATCCTGCATTATCAATTGCACATATCTGTACCTTACAGAATAAGTAACTCTGACAGCCAGGTTGGGAAGTGTGAGGCAGTGAACAAGGTGCCTTTAGGAGGTGTCAGAGCTTTGGGCACGTGCTGTGAAGCTGCACTCACTGATGCTGTGTGCTGATGTCGCTGTAGTTGTTTATATATACATATATATAAACATATATATATATACATGTATGTATTTGCCATGTGATAAGCTGCCAATCTTAGTTTGAAAAGGAAGAAGTTCCTATGAGAAGTATATGATTTTTTTCATTCAATGGGATACTTTTAAACAAACTGTGGACAGCTTCATCTTCCCCAAAGCATCACTAAAGCAAAGTCCAGAATCCTTTGCAACTTAACCATACAGCAAACAACAGTCTACTTTTTTGTATGTTTGTTTTTTTAAGAAAAAAAAAAAGACTGTGTACATATTTAAAATCTATTCAGATAAAGCAAAAATATTTTAGTGCTTGAAAGCCAAAATTCTCAATTTATTTTAGAAATGCTTCAAGTTCTACTGACTCAGGACCAAAGAAGACCAAAGACTTGTAAATAAGATAAATATGATCCTCCCTTGGGAACTGAGCTAATTAAATCAACATGCAATGGGAAATACCTGAATTCTCTCAAGCCCAGAAGACACATCAGGTAGCTTAATCTATTAACACACACTAATAATACTAATAATGCTTTGACAGAAGAAAAAGGTGCTTAAAATAAAGTAACAGGAAGGGGCAAACTTCCTAAATATGTGTTCTGCACCGTTCAGGAGAAAAGGGTAGTGACGCAGGAGGTCCCACAATGTTTTCCACTGTAAACTAAATGGATGTTTTCTACTACAAGCACAGTGACGCCTGGTGAACAATTTCTCATGCAGACTTGCTTCCCATTATTTTAATTCCATGTTTACCAGGCAACTTTCTAAACATTAATTCAGTTTCCCAGAAAGCTTAACAGAGGTCCACCATCCCTGATTCACAATTCTGAAGTCAAAGAAGTTTCAAAGAACAAAAGCTCCTTTTAGAATTCGTCTGGTGGCAAATCCTGACCTAAATGGCCATTCAGCTTTTATTTACTCCACTTAATATGAAAAGTCAAAAGCTTTGCTGCAGAAATATGAATGTACTTGATTATAGGGTGCCACTCCAGATCCCACTGGAGTATTTCTTACAATCCAATCACACTCCTTACCTTTCTAAAATCTAAAAATTCTAAATTCTGAGGCACCTCTGAAAGAAGTGTCTCTGGATCTAAATGTAAATATTCTGACTTCTGGGCTTCACCAGCCCCATTCCCCCACCCAGAGAAATCAGCATTCTACCATATAGTTGAGTATTATATAAATTTAGTTAGTGTGATAAAGGACAGAAATGATATGGACCTAACAGAAGCGGAAGATATTAAGAAGAGGTAACAAGAATACACAGAAGAACTATACAAAAAAAGTTCTTCACAACCCCAAGATAATCACGATGGTGTGATCACTCACCTAGAGCCAGACATCCTGGAATGCGAAGTCAAGTGGGCCTTAGCATCACTAGGAAAAAAGCTAGTGGAGGTGATGGAATTCCAGATGAGCTATTTCAAGTCCTGGAAGATGATGCTGTGAAAGTGCTGCACTCACTATGCCAGCAAATTTGGAAAACTCAGCAGTGGCCACAGGACTGGAAAAGGTCAGTTTTCATTCCAATCCCAAAGAAAGGCAATGCCAAAGAATGCTCCAACTACNAAGCATCACTAGGAACAAAGCTAGTGGAGGTGATGGAATTCCAGATGAGCTATTTCAAGTCCTGGAAGATGATGCTGTGAAAGTGCTGCACTCACTATGCCAGCAAATTTGGAAAACTCAGCAGTGGCCACAGGACTGGAAAAGGTCAGTTTTCATTCCAATCCCAAAGAAAGGCAATGCCAAAGAATGCTCCAACTACCACACAGTTGCGCTCAACTCACATGCTAGCAAAGTAATGGTCAAAATTCTCCAAGCCAGGCTTCAACAGTACATGAACTATGAACTTCCAGATGTTCAAGCTGAATTTAGAAAAGGCAGAGGAACCAGAGATCAAACTGACAACATCCATTGGAGCATAGAGAAAGCAAGAGAGTTCCAGAAAAACATCTACTTCTGCTCTATTGACTATGCCAAAGCCTTTGACTGTGTGGATCATAACAAACTATGGAAAATTCTTAAAGAGACGCGAATACCAGACCATCTGACCTGCCTCTTGAGAAATCTGTATGCAGGTCGGGAAGCAACAGTTAGAACTTGACATGGAACAACAGACTGGTGCCAAATAGGAAAAGGAGTACGTCCAGGCTGTATATTGTCACCCTGCTTATTTAACTTATATGCAGAGTACATCATGAGAAACACTGGGCTGAATGAAGCACAAGCTGGAATCAAGACTGCCAGGAGAAATATCAATCTCAGATATGCAAATGACATCACCTTTATGGCAGAAAGCAAAGAACTAAAGAGCCTCTGGATGAAAGTGAAAGAGAGTGAAAAAGTTGGCTTAAAACTCAACATTCAGAAAACTAAGATTATGACTTCTGGTCCCATTACTTCATGGCAAATAGATGAGGAAACAATAGAAACAGTGACAGACTATTTTGGGGGGCTCCAAAATCAGTGCAGATGGTGACTTGCAGCCATGAAATTAAGAAACACTCGCTCCTTGGAAGACAAGTTATGACCAACCTAAAGAGCATGTTTAAAAGCAGAGACATTATTCTGTCAACAAATGTCTGTCTAGTCAAAGCTATGGTTTTTCCAGTAGTCATGGATGGATGTGAAAGCTGGACTATAAAGAAAGCTGAGTGCCAAAGAATTGATGCTTTTGAACTGTGGTGTTGGAGAAGACTCTTGAGAGTCCCTTGGACTGCAAGGAGATGCAACCAGTCCATCCTAAATGAAATCAGTCCTGAATAGTCATTGGCAGAACTGATGTTGAAGCTGAAACTCCAATACTTTGGCCACTGATGCGAAGAACTGACTCATTGGAAAATACCCTGATGCTGGGAACGATTGAAGGCAAGAGGAGAAGGGGATGACAGAGGATGAGATGGTTGGATGCTTCACCGACTCGACTGACGTGAGTTTGAGTAAACCCTGGGAGTTGGTGATGGACAGGGAGGCCAGACACGCTGTGTAGTCCATGGGGTCACAGAGTCTGACACAACTGAGCGACTGAACTGAACTCAAGTTAGTGTGAATATGTTATCATCTCTGGGTATACTGATAAAAGTCCAATTCCAAATCTACAAGATCAATTACCAGGGCTTATGCTGACAAGCCCAGGTAGCACAGATCTGTCTAGAACCACCATCCTAAGCCTACTGTCTTCCAAGCCACCTTCCATCCTCTGTCTGACCTGCCAGAAGCCTAACGGTTAACCAATCTCCTCTGCCAGTTATAATACACTGTCGGCCTTCATGCAACCTTCTACAATAGTTAGAAAAAGAAAAGGTGAAAAATTAAAACGGATTTCTAAGTTAAGTAACAATTTTGATCAAATTAAGTTATTGGAGAATTATCACTATTTAAACATGATCGCTAAGAAATTAACATGAGAAGATTCTTCACGTTGCTTAAAAAGACTTAAAACTATACCTGGTGGATAGCCCTGCTGACTCTTTTCTAATCTCAATTTACAGCTCTAAAGGTTCTAAATTCTTAACATATCTTCTAGTGGTTAGGGAAAAAAGAGTAATAACTAAAGTTTAATTTTTAATCCACACGTATTTATTCTTTTCCAGCAACAGTTTATAGTCTTCAGTGTACAGGTTTGTACATCCTTTATCTGAAGTTTCCCTCCATATTTCACAGTTTTTTATGGTAAATTGTATTTTAAATTTTTATTTTCCAAGTTTTCACTGCTAGCATAAAAAAGTACAGTTAATTCTTAAATATTAGTCATGTATCATACAACATTGCTAAACTGACTTACTAAATTCCAGAAGATTCTTTGTAGATTACATCAAATTGTCTACATAATCTTATCACCTGTAAATAAAGACAGTTTTTATTTTTTTCTTTTCAATCTGGATGCCTTTTATTTCTTCCCTTGTCTTATTTCAGTGGTTATTTACAATACTAAAAGTCTACACATTTAGATTGTTTTAATTTTACAAAGCTCAGCAAGAAATAATAAAATATGTCACTGAGATTCACTAAACACGAAGAAGTCTAAGTTTACCCTAAATAATTTAAAGGGTAAAATTACAAAATATATTCATAATGCGCTGGTTGACTCACTGAATGAGATTGCCTGTGCTTTGTGATATAATCAGAAACAGAAATACAAAGCATAAATCACATTTATTGGCTTTCCTATAATTACTAAAATAGCACATGATCTGGAATTTTGAGATACAAGGAAGAAAATTATAATTATTCTTAATCCTATCACCCAAAGATAAACACTGTTTATGTTTAATTGCATCATGAGCAGTTTTCTACAGCACTGATTCTTCTGAAACACCATTACTAAGAGCTCCATACTAACCCATCCATCACATGGCTATGTCATAATTTCATTCTTCTCCCATCACTGGCCATCCACACTGCTTTAAAGTTTTCACTATTACCATGTACATTAAGCAAAGCAGTTAAATTTGTATATAAATCAGAACAACCTCTTATTAGAGTCCCTTTTGCCCGTTCCTTTATTAAAGCTACCAGTGTTTTCCTAATCCAAGCTCTTCTACTAATGCTATCAATCATCTATCATATTAATCCCAAATATATTTCATTTGCCTTTTTATTATTTTTTTAATTCAAGAATTATTAATTTTATGTTAATGGTAACTATTACAAAGACAAATAAAATATATTTCATTTTTATTATCCATTCTATCACTGTAATAATACAAAGCCCTGAAACTAAAAGAAAATATTAAAGAGAAAAATCAGTGGTGCCAGTGAAAAGTGTTAAGTTAAGCCATTTGATATAGTTTTAACTCATCTCAATATAATCATATCTTAGGTAAAAGAGAACTTGGTCCATCCTTAATCTCAAGGGTAAAATATTACTTGCCCTACTAAGACAACTGAGGTCCAAAGAAAATTCCCCAAAATCCCACAGGAGACATTTGTCTGACACTGCAGTAACTCCCATTTTCATTTCGTTAACGAAATCAATCTTTGAGAGAGAAATGTGTCCCAATTAACATCTTGGGTTAATAAACATTAAATTATTACCTAAACAACACCTAAACATTTCCCTATTAAGCTAGAGGTGTATTTGATAGAAATATGATTTTAAAAAACTTCCCTGTCCCTTAAGAAAAATACCCAAAATGGAAAACAAACCAAATATACAAATAAATTGTAGTAAGAAAAATTCAAAGAAAAAATATGTAGTCATTCTATGTTAAACAAAAGTTGAATAGTTTTTTGGAAACATTTCAAAAATAACATGATCATGCAGTAAGAGCACAGGGTTTTCACTGCAACTAGTTGTGTTATACCACACAAGTCATTTCACTTCCACAAGCCTGAGTTTCTTCATCTTTAAAATGAAAAATCTAAGGAGCCCCAGTTCGAGACGGCAGACTAGAGAAATCACAGCAGCTTCTTTCTTACTTCTTCACCTTTCCAAAATTCCACTGATCTAATAGTAAAGACATGTTTAAAGGAGCAATCCATAATAATTAAGAAAGGAGCCATTAGAAGCCAGAGTTCAATAAATTCCTCAAGTTGGAAACCAGGTGGAGGAGTGTAATTAATAAAATAGCCTCAATGAAAGCAGTCACAGCTTCAAAACAGAAAAGATCTGAGGATACAGCCAAACTGCTGGAATCAACTGAACACGAACACCAGGGAGGTAAAGAGGAGGAGGAGTCAGAAGCAACTGCAAGGGAGATTAACTGAAACTCTGTAATTCAAATGTATGCCCAAACCAATACAGTACTGTAAAGTAAAGTAAAGTCAAAAATAACAATAATAATAACTCTCTAAGAATAAATAAATGTTAACTTTCTAATCAACACACCTTACTATATGCAGAGTTCTTAGTTTATTATTGCTTTACTTATAAATTTGGACAGGTAACCAAAATTCACAAGATATTTGAAAACTGAAAAAAAAAGACACCAAAGTAAAATAAAAACTGTCCCCAGAAGAGATAAATTAAGGAATAAAAAAGAATATAGGTTCTTATTATAAGCCCTTCTACACAACTTAGTTTTTTTAACCACACGCATACATACTTTGGTTTTTCAAAAAAGCTTAAGTGCATTAACTGAAAAAAAAAGTCTACTGAAGTCCTTTCAATCAATTTTAATACTCTCCCTATGTAAAATTTCAGACATTTGCTCTTATTAAGCAACTGTAAAACATAATTATGTCATAAGTAAACCAGTAAGATTAATATTATGCATACAAAATCTTTAAATTCTAGGCAAAACTTTCAAATTCTTAACTCTGTGTGGTATATAGATACACACACCTCTACAAACACATAAAGTCTTGTTTTAGAACCATAACTACTAGCATATTAACATTATCATGCTATTATCATTATTTTAAATCTATAAATTCAAATAAATTTAAAATCATTTAAATAAAAAGACATACCTCTATGTTCCAGTAACATAGTATAAGCTAAGTCACTTCAGTCATGTCCGACTCTGTATGACCCCATAGACGGCAGCCCACCAGGTTCCCCCGTCCCTGGNAAATTATTACCTAAACAACACCTAAACATTTCCCTATTAAGCTAGAGGTGTATTTGCTGTCTCTTATACACATCTAGATGTGTATAAGAGACAGCTATTGACTATGCCAAAGCCTTTGACTGTGTGGATCATAACAAACTATGGAAAATTCTTAAAGAGACGCGAATACCAGACCATCTGACCTGCCTCTTGAGAAATCTGTATGCAGGTCGGGAAGCAACAGTTAGAACTTGACATGGAACAACAGACTGGTGCCAAATAGGAAAAGGAGTACGTCCAGGCTGTATATTGTCACCCTGCTTATTTAACTTATATGCAGAGTACATCATGAGAAACACTGGGCTGAATGAAGCACAAGCTGGAATCAAGACTGCCAGGAGAAATATCAATCTCAGATATGCAAATGACATCACCTTTATGGCAGAAAGCAAAGAACTAAAGAGCCTCTGGATGAAAGTGAAAGAGAGTGAAAAAGTTGGCTTAAAACTCAACATTCAGAAAACTAAGATTATGACTTCTGGTCCCATTACTTCATGGCAAATAGATGAGGAAACAATAGAAACAGTGACAGACTATTTTGGGGGGCTCCAAAATCAGTGCAGATGGTGACTTGCAGCCATGAAATTAAGAAACACTCGCTCCTTGGAAGACAAGTTATGACCAACCTAAAGAGCATGTTTAAAAGCAGAGACATTATTCTGTCAACAAATGTCTGTCTAGTCAAAGCTATGGTTTTTCCAGTAGTCATGGATGGATGTGAAAGCTGGACTATAAAGAAAGCTGAGTGCCAAAGAATTGATGCTTTTGAACTGTGGTGTTGGAGAAGACTCTTGAGAGTCCCTTGGACTGCAAGGAGATGCAACCAGTCCATCCTAAATGAAATCAGTCCTGAATAGTCATTGGCAGAACTGATGTTGAAGCTGAAACTCCAATACTTTGGCCACTGATGCGAAGAACTGACTCATTGGAAAATACCCTGATGCTGGGAACGATTGAAGGCAAGAGGAGAAGGGGATGACAGAGGATGAGATGGTTGGATGCTTCACCGACTCGACTGACGTGAGTTTGAGTAAACCCTGGGAGTTGGTGATGGACAGGGAGGCCAGACACGCTGTGTAGTCCATGGGGTCACAGAGTCTGACACAACTGAGCGACTGAACTGAACTCAAGTTAGTGTGAATATGTTATCATCTCTGGGTATACTGATAAAAGTCCAATTCCAAATCTACAAGATCAATTACCAGGGCTTATGCTGACAAGCCCAGGTAGCACAGATCTGTCTAGAACCACCATCCTAAGCCTACTGTCTTCCAAGCCACCTTCCATCCTCTGTCTGACCTGCCAGAAGCCTAACGGTTAACCAATCTCCTCTGCCAGTTATAATACACTGTCGGCCTTCATGCAACCTTCTACAATAGTTAGAAAAAGAAAAGGTGAAAAATTAAAACGGATTTCTAAGTTAAGTAACAATTTTGATCAAATTAAGTTATTGGAGAATTATCACTATTTAAACATGATCGCTAAGAAATTAACATGAGAAGATTCTTCACGTTGCTTAAAAAGACTTAAAACTATACCTGGTGGATAGCCCTGCTGACTCTTTTCTAATCTCAATTTACAGCTCTAAAGGTTCTAAATTCTTAACATATCTTCTAGTGGTTAGGGAAAAAAGAGTAATAACTAAAGTTTAATTTTTAATCCACACGTATTTATTCTTTTCCAGCAACAGTTTATAGTCTTCAGTGTACAGGTTTGTACATCCTTTATCTGAAGTTTCCCTCCATATTTCACAGTTTTTTATGGTAAATTGTATTTTAAATTTTTATTTTCCAAGTTTTCACTGCTAGCATAAAAAAGTACAGTTAATTCTTAAATATTAGTCATGTATCATACAACATTGCTAAACTGACTTACTAAATTCCAGAAGATTCTTTGTAGATTACATCAAATTGTCTACATAATCTTATCACCTGTAAATAAAGACAGTTTTTATTTTTTTCTTTTCAATCTGGATGCCTTTTATTTCTTCCCTTGTCTTATTTCAGTGGTTATTTACAATACTAAAAGTCTACACATTTAGATTGTTTTAATTTTACAAAGCTCAGCAAGAAATAATAAAATATGTCACTGAGATTCACTAAACACGAAGAAGTCTAAGTTTACCCTAAATAATTTAAAGGGTAAAATTACAAAATATATTCATAATGCGCTGGTTGACTCACTGAATGAGATTGCCTGTGCTTTGTGATATAATCAGAAACAGAAATACAAAGCATAAATCACATTTATTGGCTTTCCTATAATTACTAAAATAGCACATGATCTGGAATTTTGAGATACAAGGAAGAAAATTATAATTATTCTTAATCCTATCACCCAAAGATAAACACTGTTTATGTTTAATTGCATCATGAGCAGTTTTCTACAGCACTGATTCTTCTGAAACACCATTACTAAGAGCTCCATACTAACCCATCCATCACATGGCTATGTCATAATTTCATTCTTCTCCCATCACTGGCCATCCACACTGCTTTAAAGTTTTCACTATTACCATGTACATTAAGCAAAGCAGTTAAATTTGTATATAAATCAGAACAACCTCTTATTAGAGTCCCTTTTGCCCGTTCCTTTATTAAAGCTACCAGTGTTTTCCTAATCCAAGCTCTTCTACTAATGCTATCAATCATCTATCATATTAATCCCAAATATATTTCATTTGCCTTTTTATTATTTTTTTAATTCAAGAATTATTAATTTTATGTTAATGGTAACTATTACAAAGACAAATAAAATATATTTCATTTTTATTATCCATTCTATCACTGTAATAATACAAAGCCCTGAAACTAAAAGAAAATATTAAAGAGAAAAATCAGTGGTGCCAGTGAAAAGTGTTAAGTTAAGCCATTTGATATAGTTTTAACTCATCTCAATATAATCATATCTTAGGTAAAAGAGAACTTGGTCCATCCTTAATCTCAAGGGTAAAATATTACTTGCCCTACTAAGACAACTGAGGTCCAAAGAAAATTCCCCAAAATCCCACAGGAGACATTTGTCTGACACTGCAGTAACTCCCATTTTCATTTCGTTAACGAAATCAATCTTTGAGAGAGAAATGTGTCCCAATTAACATCTTGGGTTAATAAACATTAAATTATTACCTAAACAACACCTAAACATTTCCCTATTAAGCTAGAGGTGTATTTGATAGAAATATGATTTTAAAAAACTTCCCTGTCCCTTAAGAAAAATACCCAAAATGGAAAACAAACCAAATATACAAATAAATTGTAGTAAGAAAAATTCAAAGAAAAAATATGTAGTCATTCTATGTTAAACAAAAGTTGAATAGTTTTTTGGAAACATTTCAAAAATAACATGATCATGCAGTAAGAGCACAGGGTTTTCACTGCAACTAGTTGTGTTATACCACACAAGTCATTTCACTTCCACAAGCCTGAGTTTCTTCATCTTTAAAATGAAAAATCTAAGGAGCCCCAGTTCGAGACGGCAGACTAGAGAAATCACAGCAGCTTCTTTCTTACTTCTTCACCTTTCCAAAATTCCACTGATCTAATAGTAAAGACATGTTTAAAGGAGCAATCCATAATAATTAAGAAAGGAGCCATTAGAAGCCAGAGTTCAATAAATTCCTCAAGTTGGAAACCAGGTGGAGGAGTGTAATTAATAAAATAGCCTCAATGAAAGCAGTCACAGCTTCAAAACAGAAAAGATCTGAGGATACAGCCAAACTGCTGGAATCAACTGAACACGAACACCAGGGAGGTAAAGAGGAGGAGGAGTCAGAAGCAACTGCAAGGGAGATTAACTGAAACTCTGTAATTCAAATGTATGCCCAAACCAATACAGTACTGTAAAGTAAAGTAAAGTCAAAAATAACAATAATAATAACTCTCTAAGAATAAATAAATGTTAACTTTCTAATCAACACACCTTACTATATGCAGAGTTCTTAGTTTATTATTGCTTTACTTATAAATTTGGACAGGTAACCAAAATTCACAAGATATTTGAAAACTGAAAAAAAAAGACACCAAAGTAAAATAAAAACTGTCCCCAGAAGAGATAAATTAAGGAATAAAAAAGAATATAGGTTCTTATTATAAGCCCTTCTACACAACTTAGTTTTTTTAACCACACGCATACATACTTTGGTTTTTCAAAAAAGCTTAAGTGCATTAACTGAAAAAAAAAGTCTACTGAAGTCCTTTCAATCAATTTTAATACTCTCCCTATGTAAAATTTCAGACATTTGCTCTTATTAAGCAACTGTAAAACATAATTATGTCATAAGTAAACCAGTAAGATTAATATTATGCATACAAAATCTTTAAATTCTAGGCAAAACTTTCAAATTCTTAACTCTGTGTGGTATATAGATACACACACCTCTACAAACACATAAAGTCTTGTTTTAGAACCATAACTACTAGCATATTAACATTATCATGCTATTATCATTATTTTAAATCTATAAATTCAAATAAATTTAAAATCATTTAAATAAAAAGACATACCTCTATGTTCCAGTAACATAGTATAAGCTAAGTCACTTCAGTCATGTCCGACTCTGTATGACCCCATAGACGGCAGCCCACCAGGTTCCCCCGTCCCTGGGATTCTCCAGGCAAGAGCACTGGACTGGGTTGCCATTTTCTTCTCCAGTGCGTAAAAGTGAAGTCGCTCAGTCGTGTCCGACTCTTAGCGACCCCATGGACTGCAGCCTACCAGGCTCTTCCGTCCATAGGATTTTACAGGCAAGAGTACTGGAGTGGGGTGCCATTGCCTTCTCCTAACATAGTATAAAGTCGATAACATATGCAATGTTGATCAAACTATTTTTTAAAAACACCTTTAGCTACTTCATAAGATAAGCACTGTTATAACACATCTCAGGATACCAATTAAAAGTATTTCTCTAAACAGTATCTTAAAAACTTCCAAATGGTTCAGAAATTTAAAACAGAAACATTTTATATTCCAAGGATATACTGTTTCAAATCCTCTCCTTTAACCCTTTTTCAACCGTTAAGGACCACAGCCCAGCTAAAATTTTTTAAATGGTAAAGCTTAATGTAGAAAACACATGTGTAACACATCACCATTCAATCAACCATCACCATCCAGTAAACCATCACAAAAACAGAGTAACATGCACAGCAAACAGTGCTGCTAAGAGGCTCCCAGGTGACTCCCTCAGATGTAGATGATCCCCCACAGGTACAATCCATCAACAGAGGTAACTCATTCCCTTTCTCCCACAAACTAAAATACAGAGTACAAATCAGGATGTTCAAAAGCAAAAAAAACAAAACAAAACAAAACAAAAAAAACTGAGGTCTTCAAATTAGGTAACTGAGGTGTACAATTATAAAAACTGCAAAATACCCATCTAACCCTAATTATATGAAGTTAAGGAAACTCTAAACATAGATGACATGCAACCTCATCATACATTGTTAAATCTGATAATCAAAGTTATAAATAAGGAAAAGATATCTCACGTGAGTTACAAATGGACAGTTACATGAATCTGAAGCATTTTCTTGTCTCAAAAATGAGTACAACAAAATGAAAAAAGCAAATATTATAATAAGGACTATCATACAAACCTGAAGACTTAAACATAATCAGAAAAGGAGAGAGTACGTTGCTTTGCAGAAGTAGCTAGGAACAACAGAATACAGGAAAAGGAAAGGAGAGCATTCAGCACTACACCAGTACCTTCCTTCTCTTCACGGTTAGTGGCCTGTCTCTGACCACCTTCCAGTCTGGGCACTTTCATTCACATCTTTGGCCTACCGACCGACTACAAATAATAAACGTTAACTCTCTATCTCCAGTCACAATCTGTCGCCTGAGTATCAGAGGAATATGTATTTCAGAACATTGTCACTTGACGGTCCCATCAGAATTTTTAACACAAAAATGAATGATAATGAACTCATCTGCCACTGCTCCTTCTGTATACACACACACACACCCCTATTCTGGTTATTGGTATCATATTCCAAAACTTAAGAGTTATCCATTCTATTTCCTCCCCTCTAACTAATCTTGTACTGGTCACCAACTCAAGTTCTAGTCTACTGTAAAAAGAGTAACACAAAAATCTATACTCTCCATCCTCAACAGCTGTCTTGGTTCAGTTACATAAATATATTAGGGTTGTTAGTTACAGTGTGTATATATATATATATATAACATATATTTTTATATAAATATATCTAAATTATACACATAAATATATATTTTTTATTAATTTATTAATGTAAATTATTTATATCACATATAAATTATATATTAATTAATGTGTTGTGTTAATACTTATATTAATTTATTAATATAAATTGTAAATGTTATATATTTATATATTATATAACAGTATCTATATAAAATAAATGAAGTTTATATATAAATAGTTACATTCATACATATTATATATATTAGGGTTTATATACAGTTCTGTAAAACCTTTTTTTAAAATCTTACAGAAAAACTCAAGCGAACTTTTTTCCAACTCATATTTGGGATTACTATATCTCTCCTAAAAGCTCTCCCTGCCTTCAATCTGGCTTAATTCTTCAATCATTCCTTTCTACTCCTGTTGAAATGATCTTTCTAGAATATAATTTGAATCATTTTCATCACCACTGCTTAAAATCTTTCAATGACTCAAAATAAAGATCTAAAATCCTTAGAAAAATATCCTGTTTCTTGTCATCTCTTCAGCTTTAATCTCTTTCTAATCTCCCATATAATACACTAAATTCTGATCACTGCAGATCCTGGAAAAACTTTTCCTGTTTCTTACCTCAACACCTTTGCATATGTTTTATCTCCACTTTCCCAGGGTCTTTTTCTTGACAAGGCAACTGACTTGTCCAAATGTCCTCTCACACATCACATGTGGCCTCGACTTCCATTCCTTCTTTGGTCCCACAGCATTTTAACAAACACCCTTCCATACTATAAACGTCTATTAACTTGAAACTTGGACACCATAAAAGTGAAATTCATATATTATTCATTTTTGTGTCCCACAATGCTAGCACTCTGCCTCGCAGTAAGTGATCAATAACTAAAGAATGCTGAAGAATTTTTGCTTTTTCCAGAAACTTTCACTATCAGCCTTGCCCAGAGACACAGAATAAAGCAGCTACTTAAGGAAAACAACTGAAACCAGGCAAGAAAGCAGTAAGTGGGGCCCCAAAAATGAAAAATTAAATGCACTTTTCAAAGTTGTTCCTGAGAAATGTCTCACATTCTAACACAAACGTGTTATACTTGCTATTTAATTTTCAGTGCTTATTCTGATTTCCAAGAAAATAAGTGGTAAAAAGTTGTTCTCTCTGCAACTGGGTCAGCACAGAAAGAAAAATGGGAAGTATTACCTAAATCAGCTATTCTGCAAAACTGAGCATAGTTAGAATTTTTAAAGTTCTATAATAAGTAAGAACCCCGCCTGATCCATCCAACCCCAATTCCACTCTTTATAGAGTTGTCTCTTAAAAGACTTGGGAGTAAGATTACAATGGGTATTTTACTAACCAGTTATCATTCTCCATAGAATCTCAACCTATTTTCCTGAACTTAACATTTTTCCTTTTATGGTAAGGAATTAACAAATTCACTACTTTGCAAATATGCATTTACATTTTTATCCTTAAGATAAAATGAAATACTTTCCTCAAATGGTCCGTGAATAGAAATTTGCCCAGTTGAATTCGTTCTAATATTTATAACAGTTTTCTGGGATCAGAGATGGGAATAGAGAACTCTCCTCCCAATACTAAGCCCCCTGTCGCAAAGAGCTGGACACAACTGAGCGACTGGACTGAGCGACTGAATTGACTAGCATTCTGGATCCTTCCCCTTTCTCGTTTCCAGTAGTACCCACATGGAACTTTGCTCTTTAAAGTAAAACAAATTCAAGTTCTAAGTAATCTTAGAAGTGTGTGAAAGAATCCCAGAGACCAAAAGTCACACAGCACTGGAATAATTTTTTTTTTTTTAAGCTGAATTCCTGACACCAAGTCTAACGGGTTGATCAACAATGGTGTTTTCTTACTTCAGTTTTTTAAAAATGTCTATTCTTATTAATGTCTCTAGCCTACTATCGGGCTTCCCTGATAGCTCAGTTGGTTAAAAAAAAACATCCACCTCCAATGCAGGAGACCCCAATTCGATCCCTGGGTTGGGAAGATCTGCTGGACAGGAGAAAGGCTATCAGTTCCAGTGCACTGGCCTGGAGAATTCCACGGACTGTATAGCTCCTGTGGTTGCTATACTTCTGAGCAACTTTCACTTTCAGCCTATGGTATTCTGGGTTCCTATTCTTTCCCTAAAAAGTTTCCGTTTTAGGACCTCCCAAAATGCTCTTACTTCTTCCCAATATAGAGCTAAAACTCCCGGTCCTGCCACAAACTGATCTGGCTTAAAAGCTGTCACTTATATTTACAAACACTAATTTAGAGCTGCGTGAGTGTGTGCTCAGTTGGGTCCCAGTCTTTACAACGCAATGCACTGTGGCCCGCCAGGCTCCTCTGTCCACGGCGTTCTCCAGGCAAGAATACTGGAGTGGGTTGCCATTTCCTCCTCTAGGGGATCTTCCCCACCCAGGTATCCAGTTCATCTCTCCTGCATTGCCTGCACTGCCAGCTGGGCTTTTTTTTTTAAACCATGGAGCCACTTGGGAGGCCCTAATTTAGAGGCGCATATTGTAAATACTATTATTCTGCAGATGAGATAATAAAACTAGGAAAAGCAATATAACATTTAATAAATGCCAGTACTTTAATTTGAATACAGTTCTTCTGACTTCAAGTTACCATATTAAAAGAAAGCAGTCTGCATTTTAAAAGATTCAACTTCCCTGGCTCTAGGCGACTTTATTGCATCTAACAAATATAATTTTTAGGCAAATTCTACATTTCACCCTCGTCCTAAATGTCCCTCTTGACAGCGTCAATGAGGCTTGTACAATAACAAATTCTGCGACTCAGTTAAAAAGTTCTATGTTCACCCTAATGTTCATCTTTTTGGCTTTTTTTTTTTTTTTTAAACAGCCTTCAGCAGTTTCTGTAGTCATCAACTTTTTAGGGTAAGAAAGTGCTTAACTCGGTTCTTCAACCAACACTACTGCTGCTGCTACTGCTGCTGCTAAGTCGCTTCAGTCGTGTCCGACTCTATGCGATCCCATAGACGGCAGCCCACCAGGCTCCCCAGTCCCTGGGATTCTCCAGGCAAGAACACTGGAGTGGGTTGCCATTTCCTTCTCCAACACTACTACGTGCTTTCAAATACCTGTCCCTTTAATAGTCAATTCCATTCCTTTCTTGCTATTCGCAAATCTTATCTGGGAGTAATCCTGCATGGCTCCCAACCCCACGAAATATTCTGGGGGCTTCCCTGGTGGCTCAGTGGTAAAGAATCCGCCAGCTAACACAGGAGACATGGTTCAATCCCTGATTGGGTACGATCCCACATGCCAGGGAGCATTTAAGCCCGTAAGCCACAACTACTGCGCCTGTGCTCTAGAGCCCAGGAGCTGGAACTACTGAGCCCACCTGCGGGCAACTACCAAGCCCGCGTGCCTAGGGCCCGAGCTCCGCAACAAGCGAAGCCACAGCAATCAAGCCCACGGACTGCAACGAGAGAGTAGCTCTAGCTGGCCACAACTACAGAAACACCCGCGCAGCAACGAGGACCCAGCGTGGCAAAAAAAGTTATTTAAAAATATATACTCTGAATATCTTCTGACTTCACTCAGAAGAAGGAAGGGAAATCAAAGGAGCTAATGCCTCTGTCTGCTTAAGATCTAGTGCAATGATGCAAACTTAAAAAAACGTGACTACGTGAAACGAAGTACATGATTACGAAGAAACCAACTTTCACCTAACTTAACTCTGACGAGCATTTTTGCCCACCGCTTGTAATAAACCCCAGGCTTTTCCCATTTCTGTTATCAGTCATGACATAATATGAGAATATTAAGACCCAACAAAGAGCACTGGGATTTTTTTAATGGTGATTATAGAAACAAGCCTCTAAAACTCTGAAAACTAACAAGGAGAAAACTATTATCAACAGGCGCTTGCTAAGCGCAAGGCACTGGAGGGGACAAAAAGCTGCCAAACGGGAAGCTCTTTAAAAACTTAACGGTGACCTAGTCAATTTTGTATCCTCCATCCTCACCCCTCCAGCACCAGGCAAAAGTCAACTGAATTTGACGCGCTGGTGTATGGGTGTGCTGAGGAGAGGACCCGTGGGATAGAGACCGGCTTGGGATGTAACTTTGGGAGGTACTGTTTAAACGGCTCTGCGCTGTTCAATTGGAGAAGGAAATGGCAACCCACTCCAGCGTTCCTGCCTGGAGAATCCCAGGGACGGGGGAGCCTGGTGGGCTGCCGTCTATGGGGTCGCACAGAGTCGGACACGACTGAAGCGACTTAGCAGCAACAACAGCAGCAGCGCTGTTCAATTCAAACGGAACAGGCTGCCGCTCCGTCCAAGCTTGCGTGGGGCCCGGGAGACCAGCCAGGTCAGGCGGTCTCTCCTAACTACAAACCGGGACACCTCTGAGGGACCCCAAAGGTCTGGGGCGATGAAAACCAGAGTTACTTGCCTCCCATTCCTGCAGGAATCGCTCGGCCTCTTTAGAACCAGCGGTCTTGTGTCTCCTAAATTCGTCCTTCACGTACTGGTCGCCAAGGTCTTTGAGGTCTGGGGGCAGAACCCGGTGCAGCAGCAAAATGCGCCGATACAAGGCCCGGACACGCGAGACGTGCAGAGCAGACATAATGCCGCGCGTGGATGCCGGGCCTCGCCTGCGCAGATCAGCACCCGCTTGCCTCTCTTTCCAAGCCGGATATAAGTAACCCGAACACAAGCGGAAGAGGGCACGCGACCTTCATCCGGTTTGGTCCGTTCTAATATGAGGACCTTCCTGAAACACGAGCGGGAGCGGCAGGCGGGATACGGGCCGGTCCTCCTTCCAAAGGGGCGTGGCTTTCCTGGAGCGCTTGGGATGCTACCACTCAAAGACTGAGTCCCGGGCTGAGGGCGTCCTCCACCGAGTCTGACCTGGACCGCTTGTCAGTTACCTGACCTCAGTTACACTCCATCATCTTGTGCATTAATCTTACCCGTTTCTCTAAAAGCCGTAGTCAAAATCAGGCTCCTCCAGGAAGCCGCCCATGCCTAAGTTCAAGCCATTTAAGATGTCTTAGAGTGTTCCTTCTAACTAGAAGACGCTTACTCCTTGGAAGAAAAGTTATGACCAACCTGCATAGTATATTCGAAAGCAGAGACATTACTTTGCCGACTAAGGTCCGCCTGGTCAAGGCTATGGTTTTTCCTGTGGTCGTGTATGGATGTGAAAGTTGGACTGTGAAGAAAGCTGAGCGCCGAAGAATTGATGCTTTTGAACTGTGGTGTTGGAGAAGACTCTTGAGAGTCCCTTGGACTGCAAGGAGATCCAACTGGTCCATTCTGAAGGAGATCAGTCCTGGGATTTCTTTGGAAGGACTGATGCTAAAGCTGAAATTCCAGTACTTTGGCCACCTCATGCGAAGAGTTGACTCATTGGAAAAGACTCTGATGCTGGCAGGGATTGGGGGCAGGAGGAGAAGGGGACGACCGAGGATGAGATGGCTGGATGGCATCACGGACTCGATGGACGTGAGTCTGAGTGAACTCCGGGAGATGGTGATGGACAGGGAGGCCTGGCGTGCTGCGATTCATGGGGTCGCAAAGAGTCGGACACGACTGAGCGACTGAACTGAACTGAGAGTGTTCCTGCCTTCAGGCAATGAGATGAATCTCTTCATCCTCAAGCCCAACCACCTACGTACCTTGCACAGTGTTGTGCTCCTAATTTGTGCCCCGAAAGAGTGGATTCTTTCCTGTAATTCAAGTGAGACCTGAGCCAGCAGGTAGCAACCCTTAGCTGAAGTCGGGTTGGCTGAAGAAGAATCACTAGGGAACCTTTTAAATGTATGGTTTCCAAGGCTATGATACTGGAGATTATGATTAAACAGTCTGAGAGGAAAATGTAGAATCGGGACGTACACAAATCTTCACCTTTCACAAAGGCGATAGAGTGTGACCAATGAAAGTTGGCAGCAATTTTGCCTCGTTCTTTCTGTCCCATCACTTGTTTGGTCCTTCAACAAACTCTGATGGCTCCCCCAGCAAAATGTATGCAGAATTTGATCACTTCTCACTAGTCCCTCCACCACTATCGTCTCTGTTTATTGGATGTGGTAGTAGCTTTTTGTGTTTCTGCTTCTCCCATGATCAACTTTGGTCATCAGTCAGGTCAGTTCAGTCACTCAGTCGTGTCTGACTCTTTGTGACCCCATGGACTGCAGCACACCAGGCTTCCCTGTCCATCACCAACTCCTGGAGCTTGCTCAAACTCATGTCCATCAAGTTGGTGATGCTATCCAACTATCTCATCCTCTGTCATCCCCTTCTCCTCTTGCTTTCAATCTTTCCCAGCATCAGGGTCTTTTCCAATGAGTCAATTCTTTGCATCAGGTGGCCAAAGTATTGGAGTTTCAGCTTCAGCATCAGTCCTTCCAATAAATATTCAGGACTGATTTCCTTTAGGATGGACTGGTTTGATCTTTGGTCATAATCCATCTAAACGGTAACAGCCTCTGCTACAGTTAGTACCTGGCTGTCCCTTTCTGGTTCCCATCACTCTGACCACACCTTTTCACACAGCTTTTTATTACATTATTTCTAAATTAAAGAAAAAAAAATCATGTCACTCCTCTGCTCACCAAAATCCTCTAGTGGCTTTTCATCAGAGTAAAACCTCAAGTCTCTGCATTTCTTAGCTCTCTAAATTTTCTCCTGCTGCTCTCTCCCTAGTCGGCCAATCCCAGCCACACAGTCTTTACGCCCCCAATTCATCTTTGAACAGTCCAGGCATAATTCCAACTGAGTGTCTTGTTATTTGCTCTTCCACCTGCTTGGAACGTTCTGCCACAGATGTCTTCTTGGCTAGCACCTTTATTTCATTCAACTTGATAGGCAGGAAGTTAGCTGGGCGTCAGAGAACCGGCACCTTCAATTAGCAGTCCAATAGCTGCCTAATCAGAGAAGGCAATGGCAGCCCACTCCAGTACTCTTGCGTGGAAAATCCCAGGGACGGAGGAGCCTGGTAGGCGGCAATCCATGAGGTTGCTGAGAGTGGGACACACCTGGACAACTTCACTTTCACTTTTCACTTTCATGCATTGGAGAAGGAAATGGCAGCCCACTCCAGGGTTCTTGCCTGGAGAATCCCAGGGATGGGGGAGCCTGGTGGGCTGCTGTCTATGGGGTCACACAGAGTCAGACACGACTGAAGTGACTTCACAGCAGCAGCAGCCACCTAATCTCACCAAGCCATTTATCAGCCTGGCCCCTTCTAGGCCCCCACCAGTACTCCAAAAATAGTCGAGCATCCTAAGTAGCTTCAGTGCCCCACTCTTTGTGACCCCACGAACTGTAGCACACCAGGCTCCTTTGTCTGTGGGATTCTCCAGGCAAGAATCCTGGAGTGGGTTGCCATGCCCTCCTTCAGGGGATCCTCCCCACCCAGGGATTGAACCTGCGTCTCTTACCTCTCCTGCATTGGCAGGCAGGTTCTTTACCACTCTTGCCACATGAGGGGCCCAGTAGGAAAAAAAAACAACTCACCAGAGACTGCCGGGACTTTCCCTACTCTGGCACACGCGCTCACCTCACACTATCCTGTACTAAAGTAACCTTTGGCGGCCACTGGACTCTTTAACTGCTCATAAGTATTCCATGAATACATACATCTAATTATGACCTTTATGGGACGTGCATGGTAGCTAGTGCATCTTTTTATATAACCTGCAGTTGTCAGTCAGGGCTGTCAATCAATGACCCCCTCTGGATTATGCAAATGACTCTGCCTTAAAAACTGGACTCCGGACCTCTGGGGCCATTTGCCTCCCTTGGTGTGGCCCACTTCTCTCGAGTTGTTCTCTCCTCTGAGTGTGCTCAAGTTGCTCAGTTGTATCCAACTCTTTGCTACCTGGTCTTTCTTTCCTTCTGGTTAATAAACTTCCTTGCAACAAGTAAGACCTTAGATTCTTCTTTGCTTCTCTACCAAGAAGTGAAGTCCACAGGAGAAACGGTCTCTATGGTCTCCCGCTAACAAGCTCATTACTTCATGTCGAGTTCTGATGAGACCCTCCCTGGCAACCATATTTAATGTTGCTACCACATCATGCAAAAAACTCCCTAAGCCCCTCTCGGCTTTATTTTTCTTTATGCTGCTGCTGCTGCTAAGTTGCTTCAGTTGTGTTCGACTGTAGCCCATCAGTCTCCTCTGTCCTTGGGGATTCTCCAGGCAAAAATACTGGAGTGGGTTGCCAGTCCCTCCCCTCCAGGGGATCTCCCCGACCCAGGGATCAAACCGCAGTCTCCTGCACTGCAGGCAGATTTGTGCCGCTGAGCCACCAGGGAAGCCCTATTTTTCTCTATAACACTTACATATTTGACTTGTTTGTTTGCTGCCTGCCCTCCCCCTTGCCCCCACTAGATTACAAGTTCCAGGAGGGCAGGGATTTTGTGACTCTACATGTGTCAGTGACTTAAATGACCTGCTGGTGATGAGGGGGCAAGAGTGGGGGGACATTTCTGTGACTCCCTCCCAGATTCCAGACTTTTGTTTATGCAAAGACTTTTGAAAGACAAAAAGATGCACATCTCTCTTCCAAAGGCAAGGGTGTATTCATTTTAGTATTCTTTTCAGGCCCCACGGCAGCAGTGCCTTACAAATAGTAAGGACTCTAACATGTATTACCTTGAATGGACTTTTTCCTCTTGCTTAAATTTTGGAAAAATACTTGTTTAAAAGAGCACAGAAAAAAAATTTTTAATGGATTTAATTTGGTTTTTTGACAAACCACATTCATGGCAAGGACTGAATGGCAGCATGGTTATTTTACTTCAGGAAATTTTTTCTAACCATACTTCATCTCCTAATATCCCTGTAAATTAAAAATTAATTTATTGTTCCAGTTTACTTTTTTTCTGGTTTCCTTTGGGGTTAAATACATGTATAATAAATACTTCTATCAAAGCCAAAGCTCTTATAAAAATGTGGGGGAAATTCTGCCAATAAATTAATAAAAGAAAAAAACAATAAAAGAATTAATTCAGCATAAAGGGAGCAGAAAAGGTCCAGAAAGCTTTGGGCAATCAATGCTAAAAAATGGCAAATGATGGGTAAAAGAGAAGCCAAGGCATAATGGTGTGGTTAGGCCTTGAGAAAAATCCAGAATAACAGTGAGAATAATGGTATATGACCTTTATTTTTTATGGTGGGCTGGACAGTGAGTTATGTTTTGAGGACAAAATTTTCTGTTTCTTTCACCTTCCAGTTTAGGCTGACCAGTTTTCCTTTTGTGGTCAAAACAGCCATGAACTAAAACTAAGATCTGAGTTCTGTTCGTGGCCACTAATCCAGATAAGTACACTTGATGCAAGCCTTTCCTTATCCTTCCTCATGTATTCTCTTTTCCTCTGTGTTACTCGGCAAGTCACTCAACCACTCTGGGCCTAGATTTTCTCATGTGTCAGAGTGAGGTTAGGCTAATTCTCAGGTTTCAACTGCTAGTCTAATCATGTTTTGTACCTACTCCCCCCCAAATGTTTTTGCAAAAGTAGAAGCAGATAGGGCTTCCCTGGTGGCTCAGATGGTAAAGAAGCTGTCTGCAATTCAGGAGACCTGGGTTCGATCCTTGGGTCGGAAGATCCCCTGGAGAAGGGCATAGCAACCCACTCCAGTATTCTTGCCTGGAGAATCCCCATGGACAGAAGAGCCTGGTGGGCTACAGTCCATGGGGTCACAAAGAGTCGGACACGACTGAGCGACTCAGCACACAGAAGCAGTTATGTAACCCACTCTGAAATAACTGCATTGAAAAGATTTTTTATTTAAAAACAAAGGGAAATTTCCTCAAAACGTGAATCAAAGAGGTTTCCATATTTTCCTTTATGGAGGTGTAACTGACACAGAAAAATCAGGAGGGGAAATTGCTTTTGGAAACACATTTTACTTTAGTCATACTGAGTTTGCAGGGACAGTCTATGTTAAAAAAGGCTTTGAACAAGTTACCTAATAGTAACAGTGTAATTTGCCATTAGGGCTTCCCAGGTGGCTCCGTGGTAAAGACTGCCTGCCAGTGCACAAGCTGCGGGTTCAAACCCTAGGTGGGGAAGACCCTCTGCAGTAGGAAATGGCAACCCACTCCAGTATTCTTTCCTGGAAAATCCCATGGACAGGCTACTGTCCAAGGGGCCGCAAAGAGTCAGACACCACTGAGCAACTAAGCTGCTGCTGCTGCTGCTGCTAAGTCACGTCAGTCGTGTCTGACGCTGTGTGGCCCCAAAGACAGCAGCCTACCAGGCTCCCCCATCCCTGGGATTCTCCAGGTAAGAACACTGGAGCGGGTTGCCATTTCCTTCTCCAGTGCATGAAAGTGAAAAGTGAAAGTAAAGTCGCTCAGTCGTGTCCCACTCTCAGCGACCCCATGGACTGCAGCCCACCAGGCTCTTCCGTCCCTGGGATTTTCCAGGCAAGAGTGCTGGAGTGGGTCGCCATTGCCTTCCCTGAGCAACTAAGCACAGACACAATTTGCCATTCTTCTAAGTCAGTGGTTTTTAACTTTGGCTGTATATTACAATTACTAGGGGAAAATGGTTTTAAAAAACTGATAATAGGGCCCCACTAAAAACCACTTGAATCAGAATGTCTGCGAGTGGGGAGAGGCATTGCTTTTGCTTAGAAGCCCCTCCAAGTGAGTCTAATGTGCAGCCAGGATTGAGAACCAGTGGTCTAAATTTCCAACTTGGAGACACTTGGGTTCTAGGAAGAGTATTCAAGATATTAAGACACTGTCAAAAATTGGTTACTAAACATCCAGTGCTTTAATATTAAAGTGTTCCTGCAATAACGGGGATAAAGACTTTGATACAGCTAAAAATATCCTAAAAATAAAATGGAGGCAGCGAGAAACTTGGAAACTGGGATTGATACATACACATTACTATATATAAAATAAATAACTGTTAATAATAAGGACCTCCTGTATAGCACAGGGAAGTCAATACTCCGTAATAACCTATATGAGAAAAGAATCTAAGAGTGGCTCTATGTATGTCTATAAGTGATTCACTTTGCTGTACACCTGAAACTAACACATTGTGAATGAACTATACGCCAATACAAAATTTTAAAAATATAATCAAAAAGAGAAAGAGGGAGGGGACATGTGTATACCTATGGCTGATTTGTGTTGATGTATGGCAGAAACCAATACGGTATTGACACAATTATCCTTTAATTAAAATAAATTTTAAAAACTATTTAAAGTCATCAGACTCTCTCTTGGGGGGTGGGGTGGGAGGTGAAGGAGAGAGAAAGGAAAAACACTAAACACCTCTGAGAAAGAGAGTGTAAGAGTGAAAAAAGAAATGATGTAACTCCAGGCTGTATGCACGTTTATTGACAGAAGGGGATTAATAACTTAAGGGCTGTCCGAAGAGCTCATGGCAGAGTCATCCCACTTCCCCCATGCCACATCCACAGCACTACAGTATTTCCCCAAGGAAATGGTGTAAGCTTTCCAAATGAACATTCAAAACACAGCTTTCTTACCCACAGTTGGTGCTCTTAATAAAGATGTACAAAACCTCTGTTCTCTGTACTCTCCTCCAACCCAGGCCTTCCGCTAGAATTCCTGGTTGTATCCCAACTTCTCTGAGAGGGAGCTTCATAATTATCCCTCATTCTTTCTCTCACTGGAGTCCTCAGAGATTCCCTTCATCAGATTAGTCCATTCAGCTGATAAACATTCACAAGAATACCTCAACAACAAAAAACACTCCATCTATTCTCCCTCCCCTTCAAACCACCATGCTGTCACCCTGCTTCCTTCATTACAAACTTGAAAAAAATATTTCTCCATCTCTCATTCTCATTCACTGCTGAACCCCTTTCAGTCTATTATGGGCCCCTCTACTCTTTTAAAATCACTTTCTTCACAGTCACTGGTTATTTGCTTCTGATGGTGCATCTACTCTCCTCTGACCATCAAGAGCCCATCCATCTTTCAGCTTCCGTAGTTTACATTGTGCAGGTGATCCACTTCTAACGCCCCATGGTCTCAGGGTCCTCTGCCACCTGCACTTCTTCCTGCCTCCAAGTGAGAGCACATCCAAAGGCTCGGATGTGCACATCCAAACGTCAATGGTCTGTGTCCCGGCCAGCTGTCCTCAGTAATTGCTGAGGCTCTGCTGCCCCCAGCTGGCCAACCCCATTCTAACCATTCCGGAAGCCCTCGTAGGACCCTTACCTGGAAAAATGCCAGGGCATCTTAACCATCTCTCTCACATACACCCCTGACATCTCCAGTTTCAACCTTCCTTTTCTAACCACTGAATAAGTTCAAACTGGATGCTCTGTCAACGTTTCAGTCTGTGTCCCAAATTATACTCACCATTTTTCTCCAAAGATGTTTCTCTATCCACCATTCTTAAATTTACCTAGACTCAAGGCTTACAAAGGATCTGTAATATCTTCCACCCTTTTCATATATCTTGTTACTGAGGAACCTCTGTTGAGACTTTTTTTTAAATCAGTCACTTTTTTTCCATGTATTCACCCACCTTTCCAGACTCTATCCCTTGTTTAAAAGATTTCAACAGTCTTCTAATTAGAAAATCTTTGAAAGATTTTCCATTGTCCTTTTCTGGGGTAAAATATATGTTCCTAGGATATAAAACTGGATTTTAAAAATCATGTTTCAACCAAAGGCACTTGGTTAATCCACTTTTTCATTATTTATATATGTATAAAAGTACATTTTTCATTATAATATTGTATATTATCCAATTTTCTTAAAACTGAAGGAAAAATTTTTAAATATAGATTCAAACAGAGATTTCAACTTCATAATGCCATTATATTTTTAACCTGCAGAAAGCAAAAGTAAAGTATATAAACAAATGTAAAAAGTAACTGTCCTCCAAGACAAGGCATTCTCCACCACCCCAAACTGGAATAATTTCACAATAAGTGTTTTTCATGCTCACAAATTTAAGAGGAATAAACTTTATATTCATATACAGTTAGGTTCCAGCTTTATTGTTTCTTAACTATATGACCTTGAACTAGAGGCTTAAGCTCTCTGGGTCTCAAGTTCCTCTCTTTTAAAATGAGAATAATATCATGTCTCTAAAAATCCTACGTGTTTTAGTGATTTGATATGTAAAAGGGATTTAACTAGCTTGTCTACAGCACATAGAAAGTGCAAAAGGTGTTACGAATAATGATGGTGAGCCAGTAAAAACTGTGAATCTTAGTTCAAAAAGTAAGGTTTTTAAACTTTTTGCTGCTTCAGAATATGAAGCAGCAATATGAAACTTAAATGAACTGAAATGATAGAATGCAATTATACTGTGACATCTAAAACTCTGAACCCAAGTTTGTGCCTGAGCTCCTACAAGCATGATGGCTTTCTTTGAGCAACAAGAGCAATTGTTCTTGGGGTGAGCATCTCCTGTAAATCTGGACAGTGTCTACTGATGCAAGACAAATTCCGAGCACCTGTTGCTGTTCACTCACTCAGTCGTGTCTGACTCTGCCACTCACTCCATGAACTGCAGCATGGCGGGTTTCCCTGTCCTTCACCATCTCCTGGAGTCTGCTCAAACTCATGTCCATTGAGTCCATGATGCCATCCAACCATCTCATCTTCTGTCGCCCCCTTCTCCTATCCTCAATGTTTCCCAGCATCAGGGTCTTTTCAAATGAGTGAGCTCTTCACATCAGATGGCCAAAGTACTGGAGCTTCAGGATCAGTCCTTCCAGTGAATATTCAGGGTTGATTTCCTTTAGGGTTGACTGGTTTAATCTCCTTGCTGTCCAAGAGATTCTTCAGCACCTTCTCCAGCGCCACAGTTAAAAAGCATCAATTCTTCGGCACTCAGCCTTCTTTATGATCCAACTCTCACATCCATACATGACTACTGGANTTGATTTCCTTTAGGGTTGACTGGTTTAATCTCCTTGCTGTCCAAGAGATTCTTCAGCACCTTCTCCAGCGCCACAGTTAAAAAGCATCAATTCTTCGGCACTCAGCCTTCTTTATGATCCAACTCTCACATCCATACATGACTACTGGAAAGACCATAGCTTTGACTAGATGGACCTCTGTCGGCAAAGTGATTTCTCTGCTTTCTACTATGTTGTCTAGGTTCAAAATAGTTTTTCTTCCAAGGAGCAAGTGTCTTTTAATTTCATGGCTGCAGCCACTATCCACAGTGATTTTGGAGACCAAAAAAATAAAATCTGCCACTGTTTCCACTTTTTCCCCATCTATTTGCCATGATCTTAGTTTTCTGAATGTTGAGTTTTAAGCTAGTTTTTTACTCTCCTTTCACCTTCTTCAAGAGGCTCTTGAGTTCCTCTTCACTTTATGCCATTACAGTGGTATCATCTGCATATCTGAGGTTGCTGATATTTTCCCCAGCAATCTTGATTCCAGCTTGTCATTCATCTAGCCTGGCATTTCACATGATGTACTCTGAATATAAGTTAAATAAGCAGGGTGACAATATACAGCCTTAATGTACTCCTTTCCCAATTTGGAACCAGTCTNCTGAGGTTGCTGATATTTTCCCCAGCAATCTTGATTCCAGCTTGTCATTCATCTAGCCTGGCATTTCACATGATGTACTCTGAATATAAGTTAAATAAGCAGGGTGACAATATACAGCCTTAATGTACTCCTTTCCCAATTTGGAACCAGTCTGTTATTCTATGTCTGGTTCTACTGTTGCTTCCTGACTTGCATACAGGTTTCTCAGGAGGCAGGTCAGGTGGTCTGGTATTCCTATCTCTAAGAATTTTCTGCAGTTTGCTGTGATCCACACAGTCAAAGGCTTTAGTGTAGTCATTGAAGCAGAAGTAGATGTTTTTCTGGAATCCCCTTGCTTCCTCTATGATCCAATGGATGTTGGTAATTTGATCTCTGGTTCCTCTGCCTTTTCTAAATCCAGCTTCAACATCTGGAAGTTTTTGGTTCACATACTGCTGAAGCCTAGCTTGAAGGATTTTGAGCACTACCTTGCTAGCATGTGAAATGAGCACAATTGTATGGTAGTTTGAACATTCTTTGGCATTGGCCTTCTTTGGGATTGGAATGAAAACTGACTTTTTCCCAGTCCTGTGGCACTTGCTGAGTTTTCCAAATTTACTGGCATACTGAGTGCAACACTTTAACAGCATCATCTTTTAGGATTTGAAATAGCTCAACTGGAATTCCATCACCTCTACTAGCTTGATTCGTAGTAGTGCTTCTAAGACCCACTTGACTTCACAGTCCAGGATGTCTGGCTCTAGGTGAGTGACCACACCATCCTGGTTATCTGGGTCATTAAGACCTTTTTTGTATAGTTCTTCTGTGTGTTTTTGCCACTTCTTCTTAATCTCTTCTGCTTCTGTTAGGTCCTTGCCATTTGTCCTTTATTGTGCCCATCCTTGCATGAAATGTTCCCTTCATATCTTCCATTTTCTTGAAGAGGGCTCTAGTCTTTCCCATTCTATTGTTTTCCTCTATTTCTTTGCATTGATCGCTGAAGAAGGCTTTCTTATNTTAGGTCCTTGCCATTTGTCCTTTATTGTGCCCATCCTTGCATGAAATGTTCCCTTCATATCTTCCATTTTCTTGAAGAGGGCTCTAGTCTTTCCCATTCTATTGTTTTCCTCTATTTCTTTGCATTGATCGCTGAAGAAGGCTTTCTTATCTCTCCTTGCTATTCTCTGGAACTCTGCATTCAGTTGGGAACTCTGCATTCCTTTCTCCTTTGCCTTTCACTTGTCTTCTTTTCTGTTATTTGCAAGGCTTCCTCAGATAACAACTTTCCTTTCTTTGATTTCTTTTTCTTTGAGATGGCTTAGGTCACCACCTCCTGTACATTGTTATGAGTATCTGATAGACCATCAGCATCAACAATGGGAAAAGGACTGTTCAACCTTGTGTTTTGAAATCACTTGAATTGCTATTATTTATGATGGCTATTACTTTTCTGACAAATTAAATGAAAAATAATGTTTAGTCTCTGTCTACGATTTTGTAGCCATGAGGATAAGGAATGAGGATCACTTATAGAATAAAGAGTGAGGGGCTGGCTAATTCTGGAAACTACATAATTCTGAACCAATAACTTCTTAAAAATTAATTTCAAGATTGCAATAAGAATGGTTAAACAAGGGAGCATCTGTTCTTCCTCCATAAAACCAGACTTTGGCAGTGAACGGTTATTGTATTTCTTTAAAATGTAACAGCAAATATCATATAGGTGTTAGAATTCAACTCAAGTTTTAGAAGAAATCATAAATTTATTTTAGTCACTTGTTTAATTGAACCCCAAATGGCCTTTCAGATAGTATAATAATGTTTTTAAGCAGATGAGATTATTTTAAAATGGACATGCTGGAATTATAGCCTCTTTCAAGAATGTGACACCATATGCAGTCAGTAATGAAATATCCACTTCAGTTAGGTCAGATAGGGTCTATACTAACACAAATTTTAAGAAGAAAAAGAACATAGGGAGGGGGCATGAATCAGTATGGCTGATTCATACTGATGTATGGCTAAAAGCTTGATATTGTAAAGCAATTATCCTTCAATTAAAAATAAATAAAATTTAAAAGCCAATAACAAGCACAGGAGGTATCAACACCACATTCCAACTGAGGTCCTACTGCTGCTGAAAGTCTGAGGGTATGGAAAGCTCAAGAAGGCAAGCTGAAGAGGTGACATGAAGGAAGAGGAGACTGGCAAGGAGAAATGAGAGGACACACCCCCCAAATCAACTCGAGATGAAAGAAAGTCAACATTAAGTGTCGGAGTATGGATCTTAGTCCTTGGACCTGATAAGAAGGTGGCTTGGGGCTGGTGTATGGGGATGATACGGAGGGATTCCCTGGTTGATGAGGCTGGTCTAGGAGGCTTGTGCAGATGTCCTGGTAGGTGGTTCCCTTTCCACTGGTGGGTCTTGTCCCTCTGCTGGGCAGGGCCATGTCAAGGGATCTGTTTAGCAGGCAGCTGTAGGCTCAGGAAGACTTCAGGCAGACCGACTGCTGTTGGTTTTGTGGCCCAAGGCATCCCAGCATTAGACCTATAGGCTGTTGGGTTGGGCCAGGTCTTGGTGAGAAAATAGTACTTTGCAGGCAGACTCAAACCAGTGAACACTTTCCAGAACTACCACCACCAATGTCCTTGTGCCTGCAGTGAGCCTCAGCTGCTCCTTGCAGGACACTCTGCAATACCAGCAGGTAGGTCCGACCCAGGATCCCACGAGGTCACTGCTTTTCTCCTGGGTCCTGAGGCACACCCTCCAAGAGTGCAGTTTATTTCCCTTCATCTTGTGGAATTCCTACAGTGAAACTCCACTGGCCTTCAAAGCCAAATGCTCTGGTGGCTCCTCCCCATGCCAGACCCCCAGGCTGGTGACCCCGATGTGGGGTTTAGAACTTTCACTCCTGTGGTAGAACATCTGCAGTATAATTATTTTTCAGTCTGTGGGTAGACCACCTAGCAGCTATGGGTGATTTTATTGCAATAAATTGATTTTATTGTGATTGTGCCCCTCCTATTGTCTCACTGAGGCTTCCTCTCTGTTTGTGGATGCAGGGTACTGTTTTTGGTAGGTTTCAGTGTTTTTGGTTTTTTTTTGTAGTTGTTGATAGTTTTCCAGCAGTTAGTTGTGTTTTTGGTGTTTTCATGAGAGGAGGTGAGCATACAGCATTCTACTACACCATTTTCTCTCCCCTATCTGCACTGTGATTCTTATAGAGAGAAACTTTAATTATGCTATATGTAGTGTTAATCTGCTTTTTTCCTTTAGTGTTCTGTACCTAAGAGCCACTGAATAACATAATTAAAAATAGACTAGGGAAAAGGCTCAACATGGCAGAGTAGAAAGATCCCAACCTCAACTCCTCTTATGGGTGCACTAAAAATTAAAACAATTTACAGAATTATCAGTGTTAAAGATTGGAACCTACCAAAAAAGATCTTCTGCAATTAAAGAGATAAAGAAGAAATAACACTGAAATGTGTAGGAGGAGTGGAGTTATAGTAAAGTCAAGACCCACACCCCTGAGTAGGGAATCCACAAATGGGAGAATAATTAGAATTGCAAAAGTTCTCCCCAAGGAGCAAGGGATGTAATTCCCATATAGGGCTCCTGCCTTGGGAAGATGAGACCCCAGAACATTTAGCTCTGAAGGCGACTGGGGCTTACTTTCAGGAGAACTAATGGCTTGTGGGAAATAAGAGACTTCACTTTTAAAGGGCACACACAAAATCTCACATGCTAAGGTAGGCGATGAGAGAGGGCATCAGAGGGCAGACAGACAGACTGAAACCACAATCACAGACAGCTAGCCAGACTGAGCACATGGCCCACAGCCTTGTCTAACTCAGTGAAACTAAGCCATGCCGTGTAGGGCCACCCAAGACAGACGGGTCTTGGTGGAGAGTTCTAACAAAACGTGGTCCACTGGAGAAGGGAATGGCAAACCACTTCAGTATTCTTGCCTTGAGAACCCCATGAACAGTATGAAAAGGCAAAAACACAGGACACTGAAAGATGAACTCCCTAGGTCGGTAGGTGCCCAATATGCTACTGGAGATCAGTGGAGAAATAACTCCAGAAAGAATGACAGGATGGAGCCGAAGCAAAAACAATACCCAGTTGTGGATGTGACTGCTGAAGAAGCAAGGTCCAATGCTGTAAAGAGCAATATTGCATAGGAACCTGGAATGTTAGGTCCATGAATCAAGGCAAATTGGAAGTGGTCAAACAGGAAATGGTAAGAGTGAACTTGACATTTTAGGAATCAGCGAACTAAAATGGACTGGAATGGGTGAATTTAACTCAGATGACCATTATTATCTACTACCGTGGGCAAGAATCCCTTAGAAGAAATGGAGTAGCCATCATAGTCAACAAGAGAGTCCTAAATGCAGTACTTGGATGCAATCTCAAAAAAGACAGAATGATCTCTGTTCGTTTCCAAGGCAAACCATTCAATATCACAGTAATCCAAGCCTATGCTCCAAGCAGTAATGGTGAGGAAGCTGAAGTTGAATGGTTCTATGAAGACCTACAAGACCTTTTAGAACTAACACCCAAAAAAGATGT
>SJYX01019916.1:392476-408380 GCA_006410675.1 Oreotragus oreotragus
GTGGGGTGGGAGGTGGGAGGGGGGATTCATGTTTGGGAGTTCATGTACACCCATGACGGATTCATGTCAATGTATGCCAAAAACCAATACAGTACTGTAAAGTAAAATAAAGTAAAAATTAAAATTAAAAAAAAAAATGGGCCTGGAATCGGAGCTTCCAAAACTCACAGTTGGTGAGACATAATCAGATTAACAGAGGAAGGAAAGATGCAACTTTAAAATGTGAGAACCTATTTGCAGGGCAGGAGTAAAAACACGGACACAGAAAATGGCCTTGTGGACGTGGGAGGTGGCAGGAGAGAGCAGGACGAGTGGAGAGACTAGCACTGGCATAGACACACCGCCATGTGTAGAATGGAGAGCTAGTGGGAAGAAGCTGCGTAGCACAGGGAGCTCAGCTCGCTGCTCTGTGACAACCTGGACAGGTGGGACTGAGCGTGGGGACAGGAGGGAGCCTCAGAAGAGAGGGGGCTATGTATCCTTGAAGCTGACCCGTGCTGTTGCAGGTCAGAAACTAACACAATACGGTGAAGCAATTCTCCTCCAATTAAAAATGAATTTAAAATAAACAAGATAGGAAAAATGTACACATACATAGCTGATGTACTTTGTTGTACAGCAAAAACTAATATAACATTGTAAAGCAATTATACTCCAATAAAAAAGAAAAACAAAAAAATGAAATAAAGGGGAAAATATGAAGAGGGAAAGGATAAAAAAAAAGAATATAACACTAGCCTTCCTTTATGGATATCTGATGAATTATAGCCTTTTTCAAGAACTATGCAGAATAAATATTTTACAGAGAATCTACTTTAGTATATACAGGTATATTATACTAAATAAAATGTTTTGCTCACAAGTACTCTATTTACATATATTCATAAATGCATAGTACATCAATTTTTAATATACTAATTTCAGTCCAGAACTATTATAAATTAAATTCAGACATAATTAAAGGGGGGACATCAAACCTTGGACAGTGATTCTTCATTTTTATTCCATGTAGCACATTTCTAATAAGTCCATAAAAAGGCTATTCAAGATGCCCAAGGAAGACTCTAACCTGAGCACACAGAACGTTTTCCGTAGTCTTCCTTGGAGAATCTATATAAAATTTCAAGAAGATGGGCCTGAGGGAAGAATGGTGTGTCCAGCAGGCAAATTTATCCTAAATGGTTGCTTAAAGTGGTGCCTAATTGAAAACGTGCTCACTAATCACCTGGGTTTCTTATTAAAGTGCAGACTCTGATGAATCAGTCTGGGGATGGCCCTGAGATTCTGCATCTCCAGCGAGTTTGCAGGGGATGATGCTGATGATGCCTGCTTTAAGAAGCGAAGTCCTAAACCATAATCCATATCACAAGCAAACAGAGAATGACATTTTACTTCCCCAAACTTCATCTTCTTGTTTAGACATATATAATGTGGAGATTTTGGCTGACTTGGAAACATTTTACATTTCTGCAAACTGAAGTTCTATTTAGAATATGTTCATTGCCCTCAGAAAGAAGCGGCATGAGAAGCAAAGAGAAAGAAGAATTACTCTTTTCTTTAAATTTTTTTAAGTTAAAATATCATCTGAAAGGATAACATAAATCATCGAGAGCAGGGAAAAGCAAAAAGAAGGCTTGAGTAGGATAACCTTGAGTTAAAGAACCATGGCAGGAGAGTCAAGGGCATTACAAAGGGAAGATGAGTCAGTCCAGCCTCAGAGGTATTGCCGTCAGGGGTGGGGCTGGCCCAGCCTCCGTGGGTAACCTTGGAATGGGGTATGGGGTACGGGGGAGATTAAGTCTTAAGTACTTCGGGCTCAAAGTATTCACAGAGGCCTACAGTTGCCTAATCAAATTGCTCTTATGCCTTTGGATCAGCGTTACATTACCCCACAGGGAATTTAAACACAACATAAACATGTATTTAAATGAACTTAGAAGAAAGCTTGCTGTCCCGTCTCCCGTTTTAATTAGATATGTCTTATATAAGAAACATATACATGCAGACTGTGGTTTTCCTGGCAAGGCTACAGCCCTAAGTAAATCCACTACAGCATTATTTTGTTTGCTTTTTTCCCTTAATTAAGTTTTTAAAGTTTCCTTAGCTCTCTGTGTGGCTGCTTCAGCTCAGGCAGCCGGGTTTGTGGTGAAGAGTTAGGAGAGCACATACCAGCTTCCTTGTATGGCCCTTCCTCCTGTAGAGCTCAATGGGAAGGCAAGAGAAAAGAGAGGGCAAAACCTCCCAACTGTGCAATACATGCCCTTCACAGAACCCCCCTTATTTCACTTAAGAAAAGCCCATTATTTTCCAACCATATTGACAGAATGGGAGACACTCAAAACCCTTAACATCAAGTACATGGACAGCCTTCTAAGGCTTATAGAAAACAAGGACAGTGTCCAATTTTCTAGAATATTTCACTGGCCCCCACGCTATCTTCACCATAGATCCCTGGCCTGGAGGCTCCCCTGCAGGCCAATTTCAGAGGCGGTAATCACGTCTCAGCAAATGCACAGGACTCTGACTTCTTTCATTCAAGTCTCAGCCAGGAAGGCAAGGTCTGACAAACGGTCACGCGCTGAACAGCTGTCGGATTATTACCAGAAGGCTGAATGGCCTCAAAACGTCATGAGTTTTTGCGTTTTTGTTGTGGATTTTGTTTTGAGTTTTAACATTAGACTTGAACACTGCTAAAACAGAGAGCAAAAGTGAACATGTGTATAATATGAATTGTGTGTTGATATAGCAGGCTCTAAATGTGTGATTAAGTGAATGGTGACTCACATAAAATATAGGTATATATTTACATATCATGTTTATGTTTTAAGGCTAGAGCAGAGAAGAAGACTTAATAAATCTATATGCATGTGTGCGTGCTAAATCACTCCAGTAGCGTCAAACACTTTGCGACCCCATGGACCATAGCCCGCCAGGCTCTTCTGTCCACGGGATTCTCCAGGCAAGAATACTGGAGTGGATTGCCATGCCCTCCTCCAGGAGATCTTTCCAAATAAGGGATTGAACCCGTGTCTCTTACATCTCCTGCACTGACAGGTGAGTTCTTTACCACTGGTGCCTCCTGGGAAGCCCATAAATCTATACAGTATTATTTAACTTATGCTTCTGTTCTTCAGGTTATACACTTGGTTTAAAAAAATTAGAATTTATACATGAACATAGATGTATATAGAAAAGTAGATGACAAGAAATATGAAAGTGTTAGTCACTCAGTCATGTCCAACTCTGTGACCCCATGGACTGTAGCCCACCACACTCCTCTGTACATGGAATTCTCCAGGCAAGAATACTGGAGTGGGTAGCCATTTCCTCTTCCAGGGTATCTTCCCAATCCAGGGATCAAATCCAGGTCTCCTGAATTGCAGGCAGATTCTTTACCATCTGAGCCACCAGGGAAGCCGATGGCAGAAATATACTTACATGATAAAGGTGATTACCTTTGAAAGGTAAATTCTTTTCATTATGTGTTTCTTCTCCTCGCCCCCTAAATTTCTGAGCCATTTAAAACAAAAGCAAGCAAATATAAAAGACTATTCCACAAGCAGAAGCATGATTAATGATTTCTCTTATTGATACTTGTTCCGCAACTATGTTATATACATTACTTAATTCAGTCATTCAACACAATTTATTAGGAATCTCCTATGTCTCAGGCCCTGTGCTTGGCATGAGAATGCACTATTATACATACGTGTTTTTATCAAACAAGTATCAGCCAAATGCTCTTCACTAACCTACAGAAAGGTTTTAGAAATGTAGGCTCCAACTTACATCTGATCCTCTAATAAATTTCTCCTTATTCTCCACCATTCTTTATTTTTAAAATTTTTAACTGGAGGATAATTCCTTTACAATTGTTATGCTGGTTTCTCCTGTACAACAATGCAAATCAGCCACATATATGTGTGTGTCTGTATATATATATATCCCCTTGCTCTAAAGCCTCCCTCTCCACCATTTCTTAATGTCTCAGAGAGCAGATTCACTGCAAGGAAACTTTTTTTTATCACTTTGTTCTGATCTTTAGTGAAAGTAATGTCACTTGATACTGCCAATGTAACTGCCTTTAGCCATGAGAAAACACAAATGTACAGGCCTCGTGTCCATCTTTCTGTGGCTTTGTGCCAAGGACCAGTAATGGTACAGCAGTCCCCACACCCCTTTGAGGCAGGGGCATGCTTGAAGAGACGGCCTGTGGACTCCCTGCTCCTCTCCCTTCTGAAGACACTCATATTTAGGAAACCCCCAACGAAGCCTCTGTGAGACCAGGCTCATCAAACAGGATAAACAAAAACTGATTAAACGCTCAAAGACCAAAGTCTGGAAAAGATGCTTAGCTAGTTAAATATAGATCTTCAAAATGGAACTTTTGTGTATGCCCCAGGTTCCAGAAGAAACCACTGTGATTAACAACTTCCAGCTAACATTTAAACTCTAATGTAGCTAAGTGCTATGCCTTCACTGTCTAGGTGTAGCGTGTTATTTAAAAACATCTGCTGCCAAGCCCACCCTGCTGCTTTCCACTACAGACAGCATATGAAAAAAATTTCTTGAACAGGCATTCATGGTCCTTCATACACTGATGACAACTCTTGTTCCTCATCCTCTGTGTCTGCAAAAACTTTCACTCCAGTCAACTGGCATAACTAGCGAGTCTTAGAATATGCCTCTCTCTTCCCCTTGTCTCTTAATCTCAAAAGATTTTTTTTTTCTCCATTCTATCCATTCTTCAGGGGACATTTATTTCTTAATGAGGACTTCTTATTGAGAAACTCTCTAAGAGGACTTGAACCTCCAGATTGCCCCCTATCCTTGGACTCCACTGTGCTTCTCTCTATAGAGCTCATGAGGCTATGAGTGGGACTAAGGGGTAAATGGCTGGGATTGGATGAGACAGTCAAATCAGTCCCCAGTCCACACACTCTCAGAGCATCTTCTCTCTCCAGCTCCTCACCACTCAGTACTGCTGTTTTTCGGTTTTGCTTATCTTTAGCCTGCATAAGACAGCCCATCTATTAGAGAGCTTAGATGGATCTTCAATGGGATGTAGGGTCCTTTTGTGTTACAGAGCATGTGACGAGTAACCAAAGAAATGTTAAATAATCATTTTATAAACTCATGCCTCTTTAACTTTTCAAGACTGAGTCTACCCATCCAAGCAGACTTCGTGTTCTTTGGAGACAAGTATCATCTCATACTCCTTTTATCTCTCAGGTGCCCAGGGCAACACTCTGCATATTTTTGGTGCTCAACAGATTAGTGCTTCTTGATATTTTTATTCAATACTATCAATGACAAAACTGTCCCATAGAAATACTCATGACAGTTTTCACAGAACTAGAGCAACTAATCCTAAAGTTTATATGGAACCATGAAAGACTACGTTTATATGGAATGATGAAACAATAGAATGGGAAAGACTAGAGATCTCGTCAAGAAAATTAGAGATACCAAGGGAACATTTCATGCAATGATGGGCTCAATAAAGGACAGAAATGATACCTAACAGAAGCAGACGATATTAAGAAGAGGTGGCAAGAATACATAGAACTATACAAAAAATATCTTACTGACCCAGATAATGATGATGTTGTGATCACTTACCTAGAGCCAGGCATCCTGGAATGTAAAGTCAAGTGGGCCTTAGGAAGCATCACTACAAACAAAGCTAGTGGAGGTGATGGAATTCCAGTTGAGCTATTTCAAATCCTAAAAGATGATGCTGTGAAAGTGCTACACTCAATATGCCAGCAAATTTGGAAAACTCAGCAGTGGCCACAGGACTGGAAAAGGTCAATTTTCATTCCAATCTCAAAGAAAGGCAATGCCAAAGAATGTTCAAACTACTGCACAATTGCAATCATTTCACATGCTAGCTNAATGCAAAGTCAAGTGGGCCTTATGAAGCATCACTACAAACAAAGCTAGTGGAGGTGATGGAATTCCAGTTGAGCTATTCAAATCCTAAAAGATGATGCTGTGAAAGTGCTACACTCAATATGCCAGCAAATTTGGAAAAATCAGCAGTGGCCACAGGACTGGAAAAGGTCAGTTTTCATTTCAATCCCAAAGAGAGGTAATGCCAAAGAATGCTCAAACTACTGCACAATTGCATTCATCTCACACACTAGTAAACTAATGATCAGAATTCTCCAAGCCAGGCTTCAGCAGGATGTGAACCACGAACTTCCAGATGTTCAAGCTGGTTTTAGAAAAGGCAGAGGAACCAGAGATCAAATTGCCAACATCCAAATGGATCATCAAAAAAGCAAGACAGTTCTAGAAAAACATCTATTTCTGCTTTATTGACTATGTCAAAGCCTTTGACTGTGTGGATCACAATACACTGTGGAAAATTCTGAAAGAGATGGGAATACCAGACCACCTTACCTGCCTCCTAAGAAACCTGTATGCAGGTCAGGAAGCAAGTTAGAACTGGGCATGGAACAACAGACTGGTTCCAAAAAGGTAAAGGAGTACGTCAAGGCTGTATACTGGCACCCTGTTTATTTAGCTTATAGGCAGAGTACATCATGAGAAACACTGGGCTGGATGAAGCACAAGCTGGAATCAAGACTGCCAGGAGAAATATCAATAACTTCAGATATGCAGATAACACCACCCTTAAGGCAGAAAGCAAAGAACTAAAGAGCCTCTTGATGAAAATGAAAGAGGACAGTGAAAGCTTAAAGCTCAACGTTCAGGAAACTAAGATCATAGCATCCATTCCCATCACTTCATGGCAAACAGATGGGGAAACAGTGGCTGACTTTATTTTTTCGGGCTCCAAAATCACTGTAGATGGTGACTGCAGCCACAAAATTAAAAGACACTTACCCCTTGGAAGGAAAGTATGACCAACCTAGACAGCATATTAAAGATCTGTCTAGTCAAAGCTATGGTTTTTCCAGTAGTCACATATGGATGTGAGAGTTGGACTATGAAGAAAGCTGAGTGCTGAAGAACCAATGCTTTTGAACTGTGACTTTGGAGAAGACTCTTGAGTCCCTTGGACAGCAAGGAGATCCAACCAGTCCATCCTAAAGGAGATCAGTCCTGAGTGTTCATTGGAGGGACTGATGCTGAAGCTGAAACTCCAATACTTTGGCCACCTGATGCGGAGAGCTGACTCATCTGAAAAGACCCTGATGCTAAAGATTGAAGGCAGGAGAAGGGGATGACAGAGGATAAGATGGTTGGATGGCATCACCGAGTTAATGGACATGAGTTTGAGTAAACTCCGGGAGCTGGTGATGGACTGGGAGGCTTGGTGTGCTGCAGTCCATGAGGTCACAAAGAGTTGGACATGACTGAGCGACTGAACTGACCCAGAGCAGCAGCAGTAATTTGAAAGGGGCAGACATAGCTGCTGATCTTGGAAGTCTCTTATAGAGAAGCAGGAGGCAACTGGAGCTCACCCTGAGGACAGAGACTGGTGGCAGTCATTTTGGTGAGTTCTTTCTACCATGTGGACACTGGCGCTGGCAGCCACCATTTTGGAATCCTCCCTCTAGCTGATGAGCCTCAGGATCTAACCTCACTGCAACCTACCAACCTGTAGCCACCAGATCTGGGATACTTCAGGCCAAGCAACTACCTGGGCAGGGACACAGCCCTGCCCACTACAGGGCCCAGGACCCATTGCCACACACAAGGGCTCAGGTGCTAGATTCAGAACTGCCTGAGCTCTGGCCCTGGCCTCATCCACCAGCAAACCTCCTCTACTGTCAGGACCAGCCTCATCTACTAACAGAAGGCAAAAGCTCTGAGACCTGCTAGGCCATGGCCCCACCTACCAGCAAGCCAACACAAGCTCTAGGACACCAAAACCCTGTAGCCAGACTTCAGGACCTAGCTTTGTTCATCAGTAGGCTGGAACTAGCCCCAGGATATGACTTCACACCAGTGGGTGGGCACCAGCCTTATGATCTCCTCCTGGAACCCAAATCCACTCACCAGAATACCAGCATAGCCCTGGGGCTCTCAGGGGTTTCAGGGCTTCCTTGATGGCTCAGTGTAGGAGACCCCGCTTTGATTCCTGGGTCGTGAAGATCTGCTGGAGAAGGGATAGCCTACCCACTCCAGGTTTCCCTTGTGGCTCAGCTGGTAAAGAATCTTCCCACAATGTGGGAGACCCCAGTTCAGTCCCTGGGTTGAGAAGATCTTCTGGAGAACGGAAAGGCTACCCACTCCAGTATTCTGGCCTGGAGAATTCCATGGACTGTACAGTCCATGGGCTCACAAAGAGTCAGACACAGGTGAGTGACTTTCACTTTCTCAGAGGTTTCACAGGCAGGTGCATCATGACCTGGCCCTGCCAGCCAGTGGCCAGAAGCCTCCACATGAGGAAGGGCCTGGAAACCAGAGTGGGAGCAAGCCACGCCTACCAGACTTCTCACAATAGTCAGCTCACTGTAAGAGAAGGATCCATATACCCCTCAGATGGGGCATCACTAGAGCATAAAGCTCTAGTGACCAAAGAGCAGCATGCTGCTCAGACTCCTAAGAAGTCTCCTACGAAAGGCCACGTCTCCAAGGCTGGGAACCACAACCAGCCTGCCACATACAGTAAAGTGGAAACGGCAAGTCGGGCAAAATGAGGTGACAGAAGGACACGTTCCAAATAAAGGAGTAAGACAGAAAAACCCGGAAGCAGTGAATTAGAGGTGAGCAGTGTACCTGTGAAAGAGCTTAAGAGTCAAAGATCTGGAGAATAAAGCGTGGAAAGTTCTGAGTTGTTAACAGTTACAAAACATACAGAACAAACCAGATGAAGAATAAGCGAAGTGAAAAACACACTAGGAATACAGAAGGAATAAACAGAGGACCAAATGATACAGAGGAATGAATTCTCCAAGGCTGGGAACCACAACCAGCCTGCCACATACAGTAAAGTGGAAACGGCAAGTCGGGCAAAATGAGGTGACAGAAGGACACGTTCCAAATAAAGGAGTAAGACAGAAAAACCCGGAAGCAGTGAATTAGAGGTGAGCAGTGTACCTGTGAAAGAGCTTAAGAGTCAAAGATCTGGAGAATAAAGCGTGGAAAGTTCTGAGTTGTTAACAGTTACAAAACATACAGAACAAACCAGATGAAGAATAAGCGAAGTGAAAAACACACTAGGAATACAGAAGGAATAAACAGAGGACCAAATGATACAGAGGAATGAATCAGTGAGCTGTAAGACAGAAGAGTGGAAATAATGAAGTGAACAGCAAAAAGAATAAAAAGAAATGACTGTTTCAGAGACCTCTGGGAAAACATCAAGCATCCTAATATTTGCATTATAGAGATCTCAGAAGGAGAAGAGAGAATAGGCAGAGAACATATTTGAAGCAATAATAGCTAAAAATATTCCTAACCTAAAAAAGATATCCAGGTCCAAGGAGCATGGAGAGTTGCAAACCAGATCAACTCCAAGAGGGCCACGTCAAGACACACTGTAAGTAAAATGGCAAAAGTTAAAGAGAATATTAAAGAGTGGTACGGGAAAAGAGTGTAAGGTTACTTACAAGGGAATTCCCATAAGGCAATCAGCTGACTTTTCAGCAAAAACTCTATAGGCCAGAAGGGAGTGGTATGATAGATCTAAAACGACGAAAGGCAAGAACCTACAACCAAGCATACTCTATCTGACAAAGCTCTCATTCAGATTGATGGAAAGGTCAGTTTTACAGATAAGCAAAAACCAGGAGTCCAGCACCACCAAATCAGCTATTTAATAGACATGTTGAAGGGACTTCTCTAAGCAAAGGCAACATAAAAGGGAAAAGCTCATTGGTAAAGGCAAAAAAAAANGCGCTGAGAGGAGGCGACCGAGGGTGGAGGCAGGGGCTCCAGCCTGGGCTGCCGGTGCACAGGGCAGAGGTCGAGAGGACAGGGCCGCCGGAGGCGACCCCCGGGGAGGGCTGACGGCGGGGGACACGGAGATGCCAGAGCTGAGGGAACTCCCTCCGGCCCGCGTGGGCGACAGGACCCAGCGCGCTGACCCTCGGTGCAGGGATCTAGTCAACAGAATGCTGCGCGCAGGCGAAGGTGTGTGTGCATGCAAGTGTGTGCTCGCCCGGCCTGGACCGGGCGCTGCAGCCCTCCCGGCGGGAATCGGTCTGCAGGCCGGCGGGCAGTGTGAGAGCCCGGGAGGGAGGAGGTGCCGGCACGGTGATGCACTGGGCCGCTCTCGCAGCCTTGGTCAGGGGTCTCCTGCCATTCGATGGCATAGAGATGTAGCTCATTCCCTCTTGAGGAAGTTTGCAAGCACCCAGCTGCAGCAATCTATTTCGTTGGTAGAGAGCTATGCGTCACTCCTACAGTTACCACTGTAGGAAATGCATGTCACTTGTTCGTTTGTTTTTATTTTAAAAAGGACTCAGTTTGCAGACAAACAAGACCATTAGGCATTGTTCGGTATTTCTTTAATTGAAATAGTTTAACTCAAACTATGAATGGGTGGTTTTTACTCCAGTGACAGTTTTCTTTTACTGTTTACAATAGAAGACAATTTCTTTATATAAACAGGAAACAGTTACTGTTAAACATGTCTTAGGCAAACAGAAGAATTTATTTTGATGTATTATTTCATGATCAGATACTTCTATGCAAAGAGGAAGATTATATTGCATTAGTTCAGGATTTACTCCCTATGTTTTCTGTTGTACAGCTTCACCTTAGGCATCTTTGCCATGCTTCTTTCATGTAGTTTAAAAACATGTCTTATTTCAAGCACTTTATCATCTAATTTAAAGATATATAACCAAAGGGGGTGAGAATAGAGTCCTACCCTGGAAGACTGTTTTTGACAGTTATCATTCACATAAAAAAGTTTTTCTTCACATAATATTTATCAAGTTCTGGCAATAATACAAAACACAGAAATGCAGTTTCATTTTTAAAATACTCCCTTGGCATGAATACATGGTACTTTATCGTGAGCTCTATGTTTGTTTCTTTTTAACCCTTGTGTCTCGTGGTCTACTTTGTTATGGAGGCCAGATGTCTTCTTTTTGGAATTTTTTCCATACTAAGTGCGGACTCTAGGATGTTGTGTTAGCATTTTCTGGGACATTCATGGAATTTATTTGTTTCTTTGATGGGAGTGTCTTTAGGCTCTGAGTCCAGGCTGAATTTTGAATTTGAAGATAAGCACATAGGAAGATTTTTTTATGCACTTGACATTGTAGTGTAAAGTGCCTTTCCTACCCAGATGACTTGAATAAAGAACATTGCTAACTTTTGAGAGGCTTTTTAAAAGAACAGAAAATTTGTTTTTTAACCTTAGATGATCATGAAGTTTAACTTATATAGAATGTATTTGTACATACATGTAATAATTACATGCTGTGCTTAATATGTTAATTTAATTTACTAGTTGTAGCTCTAATATGTGAATCCAGGGTATTTGGGGACATTTGACATCTGAGTGCAGAGTTCTGCTAACACTCCTGAAGAGACTTTGGTTCTCCATTTTCACCTATTTAAACATCCAAACCCAAGCTTAACCCAGTCCTCTGCAACCGGATCAGCCATTCAAAAATTAACAAAGCACAAACAAAAGACTGAAGGATCTTTAAGGAAAATAGCCAAGTCCTCTTAAATCTGATAAATCAGTATTTAAAGTCAAGCATTTAAAGATCTGGAAAGGCCAGCATGCTCTGTCTGTTGACAACAGATTGAATAAATATATACCCTGAATAAAGAGACAGCTGGTCATGTGATAAGAGAGCAGGAACAGCTTAACAGTGAGAGGTGTTTGTCTCATGGCAGCTGATTCTTAAATGTTCATAACCTTTCTAAAATGACCTTTTGGCTGAAGAAAAAGAACAGTCAAGCAGTACGAACGCAATTTCCTTTCATGATTTACTGGCTGAGCAGTGAGTTCATTCATCGTATTTTATCTGTCTCAACTGTTTACATTTAGAAGTAAGATGTTTAAACAGTATTGGGTTATCATGTAGTCCACACATCACAGAATATGTGCCTTTTAAATTGAAGTTTTAAGAGCTGGGTTTTTAAAAGGAGGACAGCCAACCTCAGCAATTATATACCAGAGGAGCTTGTCTACCTGAAGATTAAATGTTATTCAGCCAACTCTTCCCCTCTGTCTGCTGGGATGGTTCTAAGATGAGGAAGTTCTAAAAGAATGGAGGCCACTTATAATGGAGAACTCTGCACATGCTAGAGAGAGGTTTTGGAATCTGTCCAGACTTCTAAAGTAAAAATTTAAGCAGCTGTGTTGTAGACATTGTTATGCACAATTCTCTTAGAATAGACTGTATGGATGTTTTCGGTCCCCTTAGGCCCTGATGCTGCTGCTGCTACTGCTGCTAAGTCACTTCAGTCGTGTCCGACTCTGTGCGACCCCAGAGACGGCAGCCCACCAGGCTCCCCCGTCCCTGGGATTCTCCAGGCAAGAACACGGGAGTGGGTTGCCATTTCCTTCTCCAATGCATGAAAGTGAAAAGTGAAAGTGAAGTCGCTCAGTCGTGTCCGACTCTTAGCGACCCCACGGACTGCAGCCTACCAGGCTCCTCCATCCATGGGATTTTCCAGGCAAGAGCACTGGAGTGGGATGCCATTGCCTTCTCCAAGCCCCTGATGCTACAATTGTCCTATTTGTCTTTTAGGATTGAAAAACATTAGTAAAGTTGGGGAAGAGTACCCAGTTACAGTATGCTAGTTGATTAAACATTTTGAGAACACTGTGCCTTCCTAAGGCAAAAATGACAGCATTTAAAACTCAGAGAAATAAAAAATTATTTTCAAAAAACGTATCCTAGTTTAAGTTCTGTTAAAAAAAAAAATTGTAGGAGCCTGACAGTGAGTAGCCCCTAATGGTTTTGAACTTTGAAGGAATTGAAGGTATTGTATTTGGCAACAGAACATTTTAAAGCTTGTAGAGTTTTTAGTAGAAAATATTTCTTGTCTTGAAAAGGGAAATCATTCCCACTTCCCAGCCAACAACAATATGTATATTTTTATTACCGCATACTTTCCTGAGCTTTCTAGGCCGCAAAAGGGGCTGTAAATTCTACTGTGTAAGAAGAACAATTTTCAGGATAGAATGAAATTGAAGGTGAAGATACAGAATAGCCAGCAGCTAGAGGTTGTTGCCGTGTGTGGAAATAGCAGCACCCTAAATTTCTAATTAATTTTTTATTCTCTTCACATATGGAACTGACATTATTCTCAGCCATTTATGATTGTGTTCCACCATTAAAATATAAGAAGCTGTACATGTAGCGTTGGCGTCATTTCAGTGCTGATTTTATAAATTGTAAGCCTGCCAGTTTAATGTTAATTTCTTTTAAAAAAATCTCAGCTTATTGCATATTGGAAAAATGTATGAGTTGGTTGTGGCTTCATGACCTAGTGTATGTATAGTTTTACTAGATGAAAACGTTTTCCTGTTGCATGCTCTGCGTGTCAGATAATAAATCAAATGGCTTTGAAATGTGAAGGGAAGAAAGAAAATTAAGCAACTTTTTCTCGGAAAAAATTATTTAGATTATTTGAACTATTCTAAGATTCACATATTTTGGTCATTTATAAGATCAAAAATAAGGACCATTCTTGAAGATGTTACTGAATTGTTAAAATTGAAAAGGTCCACGTGAGCTCTTCTTCCTTGGGATGTTTGTTATTATTATAGCTCTATACTCAGAAACGCCCTCCTCACCTGAACCATGTTCTCCCACCATCACTTACGTTTCAAGCTCAAGGTGTGGTCGGTCACACACATTTCCCCTTATATTATTTTACTCCTTACAACAACCCTAACATTTTACTGTTTCTAGTTAATGAGTTTCTTCATTGCTTCAACAGGTATTGTGCACATATTTTGGAAATGTTACAGTTCTAGAGCAAAATCACAGTTCTTATCACCAAATACTCCAACCCCAACTGGTGATGAACTCTAACTGCTCAGCTGGTGATGCAGGAAGGTTGTGACAACAGGGGAGGTGGGGACCGTAGCCCCCAGTGTCTAAATTCCTCAGTGGATAGGATGGCAGCTGCTCAGCTGGAGCTTGGGTCGCCTTGACATGGGGCTTGTGGATGCCAGGCTTTCAGTTTTCAGGAAAAGTCTTCATTTTTAATATGAAAACTGATCTTTAAAATTAAGTGCTATAGTGACAGAAGGAAGCGATGCATCCTGACTAGATGCAATTCAAGGGCGACAGAGAGAGAGAAGGAACTGGATGGTCACCATGTGGGTTGGCAGGACACCCAGGGTGCTGCAGGAGCCCAAGGGAGGGTGCCCACGCTAGGTTTAGGGAGACCCAGTGTGGCAGATCCGGGGAAGGCATGGTAGGTGAGGCCCCATGTGCAGGAGAGCCCGGGGGCAGAAGCGGGGGCAGCTGGAGGGACCTGCAGGTTGGAGCAGCCCCGTGGTTCAGATCCAGTGGGTCTGCCCAGCTCGGACCGGGGAAGCCTGGGGCTGCCGCTCCCAGCCACTCCCGGAAACCCTGAGTTCTGCCCAGTGACATACGCACCAGCCCAGGTCTTCAGGATCTGGATCAGCAAGCAGAGGAGGATGCCTTTCATTTCCCCACCTGTTGGATTTATCCTCTCCAAGGGCTGGCAGTTAGGTGGCCTCCATGTTAGTTACCATTCGTTCAAATGAGCAGGCTGAGCAGCTTGATCTGATAAGCAGTCACTTTCTCTGCTGCTGAGGAGTGTTTGCCAGCTCTGTGCTCTGGGCTCTTCATTTTTGCTTGCCTGGTTCTCTTGACACCTGCTTGCTGTTGCTGAAGAGAGATGGCGAGACAGCAATCCCACATGCCTGGATTCCTGTACACCAGGCATCTTTGGTCTTCTCCTAATTGCCGCGGCTGGTTTCTCTGCACACATTTGGGAAAAACAGGCACCAGACTGTTGATGTTGTGTCGTCTGGAGGCTGAGGCAAAATACGAAAGCCCCTGTGGGCCCTTTGTTGTTTAGTTGCTAAGTTGTGTCTGACTCTTTGCAACCCCAGGACTGCAGCCCGCCCAGCTCCTCTGTCCATAGGATTGATTTCCCAGGCAAGAATATTGGAGTGGGTTGCCATTTCCTTCTCCAGGGGATCTTCCTGGCCCAGGGATGGAACCATCGCCTCCTGCATTGGCAGGCGGATTCTTTACCTCTGAGCTACCAGGGAAGCCCAGACCCACTGTCCATAATCTCATAATGTGTATATTCTGTGCTTGTCAGGTCCTTCCCCAGATAAACAGATTGCTGGCATCTATAAAAAGCATTTCTTTACCTGGGCNCAGGCAAGAATATTGGAGTGGGTTGCCATTTCCTTCTCCAGGGGATCTTCCTGGCCCAGGGATGGAACCATCGCCTCCTGCATTGGCAGGCGGATTCTTTACCTCTGAGCTACCAGGGAAGCCCAGACCCACTGTCCATAATCTCATAATGTGTATATTCTGTGCTTGTCAGGTCCTTCCCCAGATAAACAGATTGCTGGCATCTATAAAAAGCATTTCTTTACCTGGGCCAGACCCAGAAGTTAAAAGCAATTTCAGTAAATACCTTTTTATTGCCTTATTTTTATTTTAAACATAATTACTTACATGCTTGTTATTCCATTAAATTTTCCTTCTTTTTTTTATGAATGCCAACACATTTCATAAGTGATTTCATTTTATTCCAGGAAATTCAAGGTCACGCTTAGAACACTCCACCGGCTGAATGGTTTATTTCTGAATAGTTCTTGGTCAGGCAGTCTGAAGAGGTTCAGCCTCTCTGCTCCGCCAGGAGCTCGGGCCAAGCGCCCCTTTACTGCGCCCTCCCTCAGGTGGCTCCTCCTCCTTGCAGGCACTGATAGCTGTTCCACCAGAGCTGGCGGGATGAAGGGCTGCACTGTTGAACACGTTATTTAGGTGGTTGTACAGCTTTGCAGTATCGACCA
>SJYX01019916.1:427688-438951 GCA_006410675.1 Oreotragus oreotragus
CCCCCCCCCCAGATTACCACAGTATAAACCTAACCCATTGATAATATTTTGGCATATTTATTTTCGTACATAAAATGGGTGTGTCCTGTGAAGTCAGAATCGTGTTGCCTTGACTTCTCGCTTGAGCTGTGTGTCATCAGTCACCTTTACAAGAAGATGCTGCATGTTTTGTCTGCCTTCCACAGTAATTAGCATCACGCACCAGTAGAGTTACCTGTCCTAACTAGATGCTCAACTATAGACTGATTATTCACAGACTCTAGAAGAAGGGGACGACAGAGAACGAGGTGGTTGGATGGCATCACTGACTGAATGGACATGCGTTTGAGCAAACTCCGAGAGATAGTCACGGACAGGGAAGCTTGGTGTGCATCGGTCCGTGGGGTTGCAGAGTCAGACACGACTTGGCCACTGAACAATAACAACGATGCACAGACTCTAGCAATCTCTTCATTCCTCGTGTTCTATGTATATGCTTTGGTATTTATAACCTCTTTTCTGTGTTAGTTTAATTCCACATAGGTTTTGTGCTTTTTATCTTAAAAAAAATTGAGGGCCTTGCTGGGAAAGAGACAGCCTGAAGCATACCATTCAGGGAATGTGATGTTATCTTCTGACCCCTATCCTGTGTCTACACAGCAGCAGGTTGCATGGTTGGGTAATTGCTGGATGATTTGGAGATATGCAAGGCGGGTGGGGAAAGCTATGATCAAGGAGCGGGAAAAGAAAAAAAAGAGCTGTTTGAATTCACTCAAAATGGCTTATTCACTCAACCAAATTTAAAATGAGTTTTTGTTGCCCTGGTGTTTGGACCTGCTCGGGCAGCCGGGATGACCACCTGGACAGTCTCCTGGCGGGGGTGGGGCGCCCCTGGCTGGCTGTTTGGTCCACAGCTGGGGCGGCAGCCTGCTCAGCTCAGCCTGCTTCATTTGTTGTTACTGTTGCTGCTTTTCTTGAGCTGTTTGATTTTCGCTCTGGTTTCTTTCCAAGTAGTCAGGCTATCTGCTCCGAGTTCTTGTTAGAAACTGAACCACTGTTCCTCTGCCTGATTGGTGGAGGGACCAGATGAGTCTTTACTTCTTAAAAACGTTCAAATAAATCTCTTCTCTTGACATTGCGTGAGTATGTAAAAACAAAACAAAACACACTTGTCTCTACATTTGGGAAAGAGAAAGAGGCTTAGTTTGTTTGTTCTTCTTGAAGTGTCAGGATAGTGCCTCTAATTCATCACTTATAAATGATTTTTAGGTTTTTTTTTTAATAAATGCTCATTTTTCTGCTAGTAGATAATTTGCGCTGTACTGGTTTAGGGAAGAGTTCACAGATGCCAGGTGTTAGTTGTTCCTGCTTCTTAGTGAAGCTCAAGATCTGACACACAAGGACGCAGTTTTTATTAAATGGAACAGGTTGATTTCACGCTGTCTGTCATGGGGACACTGGAGCCACCCACCGGGGTTGGCATCCAGCTCTGCCTCTTACTACCAGTGTGACCTGAGGCAAGTGACTCAGCCCTTAATTAGCCTCAGTTTCCTCATCTCTAAAATGGGGATAATGACAGCATCCACCTTCTAGGGTAGTTGTGAAGATGAAATGAGTTCTGCTAAGAATGGCGTTGTGTGCTTAGTGTGTGTTAGTTATTTTATCATCGGTATCATCCTATATGACTAAACCCATATACATGGGAAGTTTCTGTAAGTTTGAATGTAATTTTCTGCTAGGTGACGTTGACACTGTAGAGACTTGGACAGAAAGAAAATAAAGGCATGTGTAGCCTAGGAATTCAGAGCCAGTAGGTGTTTTCTATGTACTGTGGAGGTTGACAAAGCTTCAGTTCTCAAAACCTAAATTTTTAAAGAATTGTTTAGCATTTATCTCTGGTATCTTTGAAACAGATGAGTTCTTTTTAAAACATAAATAATATTTTGTTTTACTAACATACTAAATAGTATTATGTTTTACTAGTGTGTATAGTAAATGGTAGCACAGTATAGTAAATACAAAGCACAGTCACTGCTGGTATTAATGTTAACTGTATCTTCTCTTTTAGAGCTCTTCAACCAGAAATACATTTAATAAGAGCAATGGCTTCAAAGGTGCTACCCAGGCAACAGAAATCTTTCACGGTTGTAGTTTTACTAGCCTGTTTGGTAAGTCAACTCTTTACTTTCATAAGAATGTAGGGGGAAAATTCACAGAACTAGTGCCGTCTATGGGGTCACACAGAGTCGGACACGACTGAAGTGACTTAGCAGCAGCAGCAGCAGTACCCAATCTATTTCCCATTTTTACCCCCATATCTTCAAATTTTTCTTTCAAATTCCTTTTATCATTGTTGCATTTAATTAATAAGTCAGAAGTTGCTGTTGGGTCTTGACTTTTGTGGCAATAATTGCAATTATCTATTTCAATCTCGATGAGATCATCAAGTCATGGCATTACTTGTAGCTCCAGGATAATGATGCTTCATGGGCTCACAGGCAGGTGACCCCTGGAGTGACTAATACTTTCCTCTAAGGTTGGTTGTCCAGTGTGGTTAAGAGAGGCTGGGGGTGATTGCTAGACCTTTAGCCCCAGATTATGATCTTGAACCCCACCTTGAATTCCCCCTCCTGCTTGCTCTAGAGGATAAGGCTGGGGTTTTATTTAAGAAGCTTGGATGACGTTGTTGTAGATGTTTGCCTCAAGTGCAGGCAGTTTGTACGGAATAACTGCCCATGCTGTCACCACTAAAGCCCATTCTATGCACCTCCGTGTAAAGAGCATGACACACTCCAGTCTCTATTCCGCCCGTGCCTCCTGAAGCTCTCAGTTTTCATTTAGGGCAACAGAATTAGCATCAGGAATATTACTGAGGGGACCCTTGCTTGGCACGAGAGTTTGAACTGAATGTTGTCACCAGTCTGAGATTCTATTAATTCCAACACTTTTTAGTGAAACAACGGCTATTAAGAAGCAGATATACATACTTTTGTAGGATGAGCGCATATAAGATGAACTTAACTGTCTTTAGGTAAAATAAGAAATAAAGTCTGTGTCTTGAAAATAATGTACAACCTTTGTTTTTGCAAAGTAGATAGTCTTTCCATTTAAGACCTATGCTGTGAACCAAAGTATATTGTAAGGACATAGAGAACAGACTTTCAGTTGCCAAAGGGGAGGGATGGAATGGGAGGTTAGGGTTAGCAGATGCAAACTGTTACATGTAGGATGGATAAACAAAAAGTCCTACTGTATAGCACAGAGAACTATGTTTATATCCTGTGATAAACCATAATGGAAAAGAATATTAAAAAATAAAGTATATACATATATAGTGGTAAAGAACCTGCCTGCCAATGCAGTGACGTAAGAGATGTGAGTTCAGTCCCTGGGTTGGAAAGATCCTCTGGAGGAGGGCATGGCAACCCACTTCATTATTCTTGCCTGGAGAATCCCATGGACAGAGGAGCTTGGCGGGCTACAGTCAGTGGGGTTGCAAAGAGTCAGACACGACTGAAACGACTTAGCATTTGTGCATACATGTATATGTGTAAATATGTATGCATGATTGAGTCACTTTGCTATACAGCAGAAATTCGCACAACATTGAAAATCACCAATACTTCAATTTTTAGAAAAAGGATATTGTTAGGTCCCAATTAAGTGGCAAAATGGCAATCAATAGGAAAGTAACACTTTTACTTTGAAGAGCAGAGGATTTGGCCATTTTTGTCATCGTCATAATAATCGGGAATTTTACTGATCTCAATATTGTCAGAATTTTTTGAATGATGGACTGTAAGTAAATGTAATTCAACTGAAAAGGTGGAAACTTCTGCATCAAAGTTGGGTGTTAGATATGTCTAAAAGATAACAGCAGAGTTCTTTAGGCCAGTCTATATATTCCACTTATTTATTTATTATTCAATTCATTATAGCTGAATATGTTTATAGTAAAAATCAAAAAATACGATTTTTAAATTCAGAATTTTTCCCTGGGCCTCTGCATAAATGTTCTTTTAGTCATCTTCTCACTTGGAAAAGAGAACAGGTTCTAGCAGTTTTTACCTTGGGTTCACAAATGTGTAGGAAGAAGATGGCAATTGATTCCAGAAAAGGGAAGTTCTCGTTCAGAAGCAGAGAGAGGACTCGGGCTTGAATTATTTCGCTGACTTTTCCAGAAAGTGATTTCCTTTCCCAAAGTGGAAACTAAATTGGCCTCACTCTGAATTAATGTTTACCTTCAGTGGTTATGTCGATAATACTGAAGATACTGTTCCCTTCTTGTGAAAAATAGAATCACCTCACCTTAAGATAATGTTTTGTGAAATGTTTTTTTTCCAGGCATGTGAAGTGATTTGTGAAACAGGAGACTGTGGACAGCAGGAATTCAGGGACCAGTCAGGAAGCTGTGTTCTGTGCAAGCAGTGTGGGCCAGGCATGGAGTTGTCCAAGGTGACTGTTGGGCGCGTGGGACGGTTGTACGCCTGTGTTTTTTATTTCTCTCTATTTGCTTAGTTGCTTGGATGCCGCAGGTCTTGGTTGTGGCACGTGGGATCTTTTGCTGCAGCGTGAGAACTCTGTGCTTGCGGGCACAGGTTTAGTTGCTCGGCAGCACGTGGGATCGAACACGGGTCCCCTGAACTGCAAGGTGGATTCTCATCCCCTGGACCACCAGGGAAGTCCCACGTCGGTGTTTTTTTAAATGCATTCTTATCAGCTGAATTCTTTTTCAGTTGATGACTGGTGATGATTTCGTCACTTAGCCAGTATTGCACAATTCCCTCCTCAATACGTTCGCTTCATGTGTCTCACTGAGACAAAAAAAGTCGATTCTGGTAACCATAACTCAATAAATGTCATAGTTCTGTATACTCTAATGTTTGCCATATTTTGCTAAAAGAATAGAATCATCAAACAACAAGGTCGCACTGTATAGCACAGGAAACGGCGTTCAGTATCCTGTGATAAACCATAATGAAGGAACCTGAAAGAGAATGTATATATGTGTAAAGCTGAATCAGTCCATGGCACAGCAGAACTTAACACTGTGAATCAACTATGCTTCAACAGAATAGTCTTTAAAATAATTTTATTTATTTATTCTCGTGTGTGCTGGGTCTTCGTCGCTGCACGGGCTTTTCCCTAGGTGCGGAGAGTCGGGCTACCCTCTGGTCACAGCTGCAGCGGCTCTTCTTGTTGGAGAGCACGAACTGTAGGCCTACAGGCTTCCGTAGTCGTGGCGCGTGGGCTCAGGGGTGCGGCTCCCGGGCTCTAGACCTCGGGCTCAACGGTTGTGGCTTTGTTGCTCTGTACCGCCTTGGATCTTCCTGGACCAGGGGTCGAATCCTTGTTTCCTGCATTGGCAGGAGAATTCTTTGCCACTGAGCTATTACAGAAGCCCTGAAACAATCTCCTTAAAAAAAAATCATTAAGGTTTATTTGCATTAATTAAAAAGAATCAACATTCTACTAATGATTTAAAAATAAAGCATTGATAGCAGAATATGTTAATGCTCCTATTTACGGGGCCTTCTTTTTCTTAAGATGAAGGTTACCGTTGCTAGTCAAGGAACAGAGTCCAACAGTGTCTTAAGTCACCAGGCTCCAAGGGAGCAGCTGTTTTCCAAGCCAGAGTTTTGAACACTCTCTTGACAATGCCAGCGTGATTATTATCTTTCCCATGCTGAGTGTGGGCTTCTCAGGTGGTGCTAGTGGTAAAGAACCCACCTGTCGATGCTAAAGACGTAAGAGATGCAGGTTCGATCCCTGGGTCAGGACGATCCCTTGGAGGAGGGCACAGCAACCCACTCCCGTGTTCGTGCCTGGAGAACCCCGGGGACAGAGGAGCCTGGTGTGCCACAGTCCAGGGCGTCACACAGAGTCGGACACGACTGAGGAGACTTAGCAGCAGCNCCACCTGTCGATGCTAAAGACGTAAGAGATGCAGGTTCGATCCCTGGGTCAGGACGATCCCTTGGAGGAGGGCACAGCAACCCACTCCCGTGTTCGTGCCTGGAGAACCCCGGGGACAGAGGAGCCTGGTGTGCCACAGTCCAGGGCGTCACACAGAGTCGGACACGACTGAGGAGACTTAGCAGCAGCAGCATGCCGAGTATAAGCTCCTTTCAGGAACATCTTAAATAGACTTATCTCCAGGACTGCTTGTGAGTCAGCCGTGTTCTAAGAGGGGAGATGCAGCATCTTGGGTGTTCTGGGGCCCTTCTCTGTCCTGAGCACCTTGGAAGCTACACACCCATTTGCTTTATTGACTGACCTTCCAAAGATGTTACCAGTTGTGGACAATTGATGTATCATTTTGTTCTAAATACTGCACCAAGATCTTCCTGTTAAAAAAGAAACAAAAAATGTCTCTTTAAGTGACAGTCCACTGTTCTCTGAAGTTGGGTCTTGTCACTCATAGATTTTTGATCGATGATCTGCAAACATCGGGAAACAAAGAATTATGCATTCCATAAGTAATTCCTGGTGGATGGCCTGTCTGAGTGTTGTGTTAAGTATGCAATGGCTTCCAGCCTCCTGGGCCGTCTGTCTGGGCAGAAACTGGCTAAGTTTTGAACTCTGCAAAGTCAAGTTAACTGGAGCACCCTGACTGATGTTTTTTTAATCCCTGTCTGTTGCAAAAAGGTCCTTTATAACAGCAGACTGCATATCTGGGATCTATCGACAAAGTTAAGAATGCGATCACACCTGGGAGGAAAATAGTGGTGTTTCTACCCCTCCGAGTTCTTAATTTTCCAAATCTCTCTTAAATCTGAATGAAAACTCACAGATTTGAAGAGATGAGCTAAGTCATTTCTAAGAAACCGTTCACTAACCTTCATCATTTATCGAGAGAATGAAGATGAAGTTTTTATCAGCTCCAACATTTTTTTTTTTTAACTCATCTTCTGAGGTTAACTGATAGTAGTTTCCATATTTCATAATTTTCCATGGATAGCCAGAAGAAGTATTTTTCATTAGGGACTAATTTTCCCTGATTGTTGCAATAGCTGTCCAACTTTATTTCATTAACAGCAACAAAAGGAAGCAATGAATAACTCTCCTATGCATACTTTTTTTGTTTATAAGTATTTATGATCCATTTCCTCATTTAAAAAATGTCCAGGACAAATTAAGGGAAAAACAAAAAAGTGAAGGTATTGATGTCCCTGAAATATTAGATTCCGGAAACCCACTCTACTACTGTAGGCAAGAATCCCTTAGAAGAAATGGAGAGGCCATCATAGTCAACAAAAAGAATCCGAAATGCAGTACTTGGATGCAATCTCCAAAACAACAGAATGATCTCTGTTCGTTTACCAGGCAAATCATTCAGTATCACAGTAATCCTAGTTTATGCCCCAACCAGTAATGCTGAAGAAGTTGAAGTTCAACGGTTCTATGAAGACCTACAAGAAATTATAGAACTAACACCAAAAAAAGATGTCCTTTTCATTATAGGGGACTGGAATGCAAAACTAGGACGTCAAGAGATACCTGGAGTAACAGGCAAATTTGGCCTTAGAGTATAAAATGAAGCAAGTCAAGAGAATGCACTGGTCATAGCAAACACCCTCTTCCAACAACACAAGAGAAGACTCTACACATGGACATCACCAGATGGTCAACACCAAAATCAGATTGATTGTATTCTTTGCAGCCCAATATAGAGAAGCTCTATACAGTCAGCAAAAACAAGACCGGGAGCTGACTGTGGCTCAGATCATGAACTCCTTATTGCTAAATGCAGACTTAAATTGAAGAAAGTAGGGAAAACCACTAGACCATTCATGTATGACCTAAATCAAATCCCTTATGATTATATAGTGGAAGTGAGAAATAGATTCATGGGATTAGATCTGATAGACAGAGTGCCTGGAGAACTATGGACGGAAGTTCATGACATTGTACAGGAGCAGTGATCAAGACCATCCCCAAGAAAAAGAAAGAAAAAAACAAAGTGGTTGTCTGGGGAGGCCTTATAAACAGCTGAGAAAAGAAGAGAAGCAAAAAGCAAAGGAGAGAAGGAAACACATACCCATTTGAATACAGAGTTCCAAAGAATAGCAAGAAGAGATAAGAAAGCCTTCCTCAGTGATCAATCCAAAGAAACAAAGGAAAACAATAGAATGGGATAGATAGAAATCTCATCACGAAAATTAGAGATACCAAGGGAATATCTGATGCAAAGATGGGCACATTAAAGGACAGAAATGGTATGGACCTAACAGAAGCAGAAGATATTAAGAAGAGGTGGCAAGAATACACAGAAGAATTGTACAAAAAGGATCTTCATGACCCAGATAACCACAATGGTGTGATCAGTTGCCTAAAGCCAGACATCCTGGAATGTGAAGTTAAGTGGGCCTTAGGAAGCATCACTACCAACAAAGCTAGTGGAGGCAATGGAATTCCAGTTGAGCTATTTCAAATCCTGAAGGATGATGCTGTGAAAGTGCTGCACTCAATATGCCAGCAAATTTGGAAAACTCAGCAGTGACCACAGCACTGGAAAAGGTCAGTTTTCATTCCAATCCCAAAGAAAGGCAATGCCAAAGAATGCTCAANAGAGTCCCTTGAACTGCAAGGAGATCCAACCAGTCCATCCTAAAGGATATCAGTCCTGAATATTCATTAGAAGGACTGATGCTGAAGTGGAAACTCCAATATTTTGGCCACCTGATGTGAAGAACTAACTCATCAGAAAAGACCCTGATGCTGGGAAAGATTGAAGGCGGGAGGAGAAGGGGATGACAGAGGATGAGCTGGTTAGATGGCATCACCAACTCAATGGACATGAATTTGAGTAGGCTGTGGGAGTTGGTGATGGACAGGGAGGCCTGATGTGCTGCAGTCCATGGGGTTGCAAAGAGTTGGATACAACTGAGCAACTGAACTGAATTGAACTGAAGACCCACTTGGAAGCAGAAATTTACATATGCTGAGGGTCTTCCTGCATGTCCTGATATATCCACCCCGCAGGCAGGCAGCCTGTCAGCTTTCACCCTCACCGTCTACACAGACTGCCCAGCTCCGTTTAACAGACACTTAGTGTGTCTTTGCTAGAGGANTGGATACAACTGAGCAACTGAACTGAATTGAACTGAAGACCCACTTGGAAGCAGAAATTTACATATGCTGAGGGTCTTCCTGCATGTCCTGATATATCCACCCCGCAGGCAGGCAGCCTGTCAGCTTTCACCCTCACCGTCTACACAGACTGCCCAGCTCCGTTTAACAGACACTTAGTGTGTCTTTGCTAGAGGAGTGAGCAGATCAGTCAACCTCAAATAAGTTTTGGAAAGTAAGTGCTAGTACATAGTGTACATGGTGCTTAGGCGCTCAGTCATGTCTGACTCTTCGTGACCCCATGGACTGCAGCCCGCCAGGCTCCTCTGTCATAGTGATTCACCAGGCAGTAATACTGGTGTGTTGCCGTGCCCTCCTCCAGGGTATCTTGCCAACCCAGGGATCGTACTCAGGTCTCCCACATTGCAGGCAGATTCTTTACCATCTAAGCCACTTGGAAAGAAAGGTTAACAGTTAAATCTAGTAATATAAAAGTTAATGAATGTGTGATCAGTGTGTTACTAAAAATATGTTTGCTAAGTCTTTTAGTTTGGTTTTCGCTCTTAGTAAATAAAATTAGCAAGTGAGCCTTGCTCAGGCTCTAAACTGTAAAACATAAGAAAGGCGAAGGAGTCAAACATACCAATGGTACTAAAAAAATATTTTTATTTCCCCGTTAATTAATCAAGGCAAAGGATATGAAGCTTTTTTTTTTTTTTAATATAAGCCATTACTTTGGAACTAGAAATCTCCAAACTGCCTACCCGTGAATTTGCAGTTTTTTCCTTCCGGGCTGATTTTATTAAATTTTTAGCAAGAACATATATCTTTCAGAGGAAAGAAAAGTTCTGAGTATATTAAAATCAGATAAATCACTTAAATCAACAATTATGTTCAATTGGTTAATGAGTCACTTCCAAGTTCTTCAAAGTGAGGTAAAAAATTTTTTTTCACCAAGTTTTGTTAAATTTGTTAGATATCAACATTTGTAAATAATCTAATTGCTTTCTGCTTGGAATATTCAATACATAATTTGGAGGGAGAATCTGTTCATTTGTTGGGAAGCAGATGAGTACAAACATCTTTGCTTTTTTAACTGAGGCTTACCAGTTTGGTTACCTGTGGTGTTTGATATTTTGAAAGCACAGTACATGCTTTTAGATTAGTTATGAAAAAGTAGAAAAGCTGGATCAAATGATCCATACCCACAACCAAAGTTGTCTTCATGTTAAGAATTTTAAAAGGAGCACTTTCACCAAACATAGAGCTTTCAAATAATCTTTCTTCTAACATTACTATATAATGTATTTTGCTGTACTAAACATAATTTAAAACTTCTATTTTCTACTATCGTGGTTCTTTAAAATAACAAAGTCTGGGTCATACAGTTCTCTGAATTGCAAACATGTATCTGTATCTTAAAACTCAAGCTTGGAAATTTGTCGAGTGAGCAGGTATACTTAAAATTTCCATCTGTGGTTTTATTACTCCTAATTATTATTTTCTTTGGAAAGCTTTCAGCCCTGCCTTTTCGCAAGGTGTCTGGCTTCCTCCCCCATGGTTCGGTCCCTGCCCTGAGGACATGCAGAGGAGCTTGTTGCCAGACGCAGGGAGCGCTCACCCGGGGCGCTATGCCCTCCACTCACCTGCGGTGTTGGTCATGGAACAACCATTCCGACCGCTTTTCACTTCCCCCCAGTAGTGAGAGTGTAAGGCGTCCACCCCACAGCCCCAGGTTCCTTGTGGCTCATTGAGATGGACACCCTTTCCATCTTTGGCCACTTTTTAAACGATTACTTGTTTTGAGACTTCGTGTGTATACTTTCTGTTATGTGCATCTGCAGGGTGTGTCTTATGAAAACTAAGGCCTCTCTCTCAAAATGTCTGTCACTGTGACTGTCATACCGATCATGCAACGAGAGTGGACAGTGGTGGCTTCTGGGTGATCTCCGTGTGTGTCATCGGAAATCCTCACAGGGTAGGTCTGAAGAGGGGAGTCTAGCTGCTCCTGTTCACAGCTGGGGAACCAGAGACACAGAGATTAGCCGGCATGTCCACCACCGTTGTTCATGAGTGACGGCATGGGGAGGGTGGTGGGGCTGCTTGGGGTCACCCTCTGCCTGTCGCTGCCAGGGCATGGCGCACCTGGCCGGGCTTTCTGTGCCAAGGGACATCTCAGCAGCCCATTTGGTTCCCAGGTTAACCGCCCCCC